>JAPPVO010003186.1:0-26180 GCA_030407325.1 Camellia japonica
GCCATTTGGGGAGAAAATGATGGAATAGCCAACTTGTGTCTCATGGCTCTTGGAGAAGAAGAATTCACTCAAGATGAGGTAATTTCTAATTATGTAGAACTTGAAAGTGCTTTCAATGAATTACATGACATATTTAGAAATGTTTGTGTTGAGAATTCTAAATTAAAGAAATTAGTTACTTCTCTTTCAAATGATGTGGATGTTTTAAAAATGGAAAATGCTACTTTGAAAAATGACTTTACGTCTGTAGACCACGCCCCGCGAGGGACCGCGCTACAGCTCGGACTCTTCCGTTTTGTGTGGATGGTGGTTCATAATCTGAACCAAAGAGTCCAACTCTGGCAAATCGTTTTGAAGAAAAACAGATTTTTTTGAAAAGTAGTGCCAAACATGGACTGCTTTACCAGATTACAGAGTCGCCACCTAAATATTTTTTAATGGGGGAATTTAGGAAACCCTGACTCGGTGCCGAAGGCCACGTGTCCGTCATCACCAAATGTCTTGGCTCGGGAGCTTGGGTACGATCGGGAAGGTCAGCTATGAGCACCCCCTTTCGCCCGGTCCGAAGACCGGCCTCTACTAACCGTGATATCCGATTTTGAAAACGTTACGTGTTCTTATTCCGGTTATTAGCCTAGAATTACTACGTGATGCGCACAACACAAAAGTATAGACTAGATTGCCTAATTCGGAAATAATCATTGCATATCCGTTTTGTCTCGAAAAACGTGTTGGTTTTTGCTACTCGCAAGTAGGCTAAAATATGGATTTCAACGAGTTGTTTCAACTTAGGCAATCCAACCTTCACCCACAGGCATTCAAGCAGTTATAACACATAAGCATTTAGCCGCATGGTAAGCATACTGTCATGGCAACATTCATACGCATGCGATATGCTAAAGCGTAAAAACTTACATCGTACTCCGCGCCAAAACAAGGAATTAGTTAGCAAACATGCATGACCTAGTTCATGTTAAGTGGTTAATGCAACACAGTCATAGATGCAATCTAGAGTAGGCTCGGCTAACCCTAAACATGGCATGTGAAATGCGCGAGTAGCACATATTCAATTTGGAATTGAAAATTGCAATACAGTTTGTATGATGTACCGAGCCCGGTGCATGTAAACAAATGCATGAATGCACGCATGCATTGCATAAGGTATGCTAAAATAGACGTGCCCTAATCTACCATCATAAGCAGGTAAATAAAAGGGAAGAAAGAAGTGGGGGTTGGAAGACATACAAACCACTCACACACACTTATTACAATTATGCGCCCTCACTCGGAGGGACCAAAAGAATAATACAAATTAATTAACTACGCAAGCTAATTAAAATATTACAAACTTCACTAAATTAATCAAATGAATTAATTAATCTAATTAAAGCAGTAAACCGCCTCGGATGAGGACTGGATGCAACACGCGCTCGGGACTGGCTCGGAACCGCACTGCCATGCACGGATTGCCTCTGTTTCCTTTGCTCTCCTCCTCAGAAAATTACCAAAGTCCCAGGAGTGCCTCTCAGGGCACTGGGGAGTACCACCGGCTGGGGTAGAGCACCACCGGCTGAAGGAGGAGGCCACCGGCACTAGACTCATCCATCGGCTGCCAACTGACTGCCGGTCGGCACTAAACAGTGCCGGTCGGCACAAAATGCCTGCAGAACCTGCAACTCACAGCAGCAGAGGGCAACAACATGCATGGCAATATAATTCAAGCCATTTATGCACTACACACACCCTTTATCATGTTTTTGACTCAAGGGGACATGTGTCTCGATTCCCGGACCACCAATCGCGCATTTCCATGCATGATGGCCCGGAGAACCAAGTATGCAACTTTAGTTTCAAATGCAATGCAACCAAATAAACACGCAAAAGTGCCCAACCTCTATCACATTTCACTTCAAGAGGCCAAGCATGCATGCTCATGTGATGCAACTCTAAGCATGTTATCTAACATGCAACATGGATTATGCAATATACCTATGCAAGCATACAAGCAAGCATACATGACAAGCGTGCAAACCAATGAAAGAATGGTCTTACACATGACTTAGGCAACTCAAATAGGCCTAAAATCAGTTGCCAAAGTGCCTAGACATGAGGACTAAACAAGCGCACACACATGCAAGTGTTATGATCCAAACCTTAAGCATGAACATGGCAACTCTCAAGCACACTTAAAGAGACCAAACACAGATAATGAGCATGCATTGTAAAGCTCTGAAACACATGCAAAACATGGTGCCAAACCAAGTCGAAGATAGACCAAACAAAGCATGCAAATGGTCTAAGGCTTAAAGCTAGTCAAAGAGGCTTTGAACCAAACTTATGCAAGGCGATTATGGCATGCACTAAACAACTAAAAACAGGTTTTTAGTATGTCAAAACAAAGCCAAAAGGCTACCTAGATGGCATCTAAGAGGCTTGAAATTAAAGGCATGCAAAATGGCCAAAACATGGGGGCATTCAAGACATGCTTTCAAAGCGTTAAAGAGGCGACTAAGGTGAGCATACAAACACACCAAAAGGTCTGAAATAGCATGCTAGGTGGTTCCAAACCATCAAAAATGAAGCAAGCATGGCATGCTACACATTCATGCTCTTGAGGCCAACAAGCCAAATGTAAAGGGGCTATATGATGCATGCCAAGATTGACCAAAACAACTTAGGACAGAGCTAAAACATGTCAAAATAAGCATACAAGCTTCATGAACCTAGGCCTAAAACATGCTAGAAAGAAGGCATACAAACCTAGAGCAAGTTAAGGCAATACAAGGCATTACAAAGCATCTATGCGAAGCATGCAAGGAGTGCTAAAACCAACTTAAAACAGAGTTTAATCATGGCATAATAGGCATGAAAAACAGCCAAGACATGCTCAAAACACAACCAAACATGGTGCTCCTTTGGAGGCCAAAACTTGCCCTTTTCAAGGACATCAAGGAGAGGGGGTGGCCCTCCTCTTTTTGAGACTTCAAGGCACCATCTCCACCACCGAAATCCCTCAAGATTTCAGTGGTGGAGAGGTCCAAGCACCAAAGTCTCGGAGCTCTCACAAAATGGCCTAAAAATGGCCCTTTTCAAGGCCTAAGGGTGGTCAAACCTACCCAAAGTGCAAAACACTCTTGATAAACAATAAAGAGGGTTAAAAATCAGAACTTTTATGTGTTATGGACTAAGCACAAAAACAACTCTAAGCTAGGTAAAAACAAGGTGCAAAAATGGGGTAAATAAAGTAAGTTTTGTTACCTTTGAAGACCACCTTCACAAAGGTTGGAGTTGTTGGTTCCTTGAGCTCCAAACCAGTCAAGAACTTCAAGAACAAGCCCTCAGCACCTCAGTTCCAAGGGGAAGGTGAAACACTAGGTGTTGATGTACAATAGTAAGGCACAAACACCTAGTGTACAAAACAAGAAAGAAAGAGAGAGATAGGATAGATACACAAAACCTAACCTAAAACCAGAGCTTCTCCCCCTCCTAAAATGTCTAACCCTCCAAAAATTCTAACCCTTGAGCCAAGAGAAGAGGCTTCTCTTGTATAGGCCTGAAACTTACAAGTTAAGCAAGCCTAAAGGCTCATCCCTCCATACACGTGTATGGAGGGGAGCAAAAAGGTGATACAGCTGTCTAAAAATATCTGATAAAGCAGCTGTACAGTAGTCGGCAGGGCAAAATGGTCATTTGCCAAAATTTAGTGCCGGTCGGCACAAAAGAGTGCCGGTCGGCACAATAAAGTGCCGATGACAACACCAGCCAGCCGGTGGCCTCTAGCCACAGCCGGTGGTATGTGGGGGTGCCTCACAAAGCATTCCCTGCCATTCCAAGGCAAAACACAAGTGTTTGGTACAAAACCAAACACAAAACGGTCGAGTTCGGAAGTCCTGAGGCAAGGCGCGCGAGCCGAGAACTCCGGGAACTCCAAACGAACACAAACATGGATAATCACCGAGTGTTCCAGCGGTGATGTCCAGGTCTTGAGGACGGTCAAAAATGGGGTGTCTACAGTTGCCCCTCTTTGACAGAACTCGAAAGTCATAACAATGACGGGAGTGAATGTCAAAGCCCAGAGACGACCCATTTTTGACAAGGCCGAAGACTTGGACAAACATACAAAGCGCAAATGGTTGAACTCGCAAGCTGCCTACGTATCCCTTAGGAATCAAACCAGCGTAGTTCAGGCACAGGCATACAAGCCGCAGATAAGGTATGCGCCCGTAGGCGGGGGCAAAATGCAACTGACGATGCAAAAGGCCGAGCATAACTTATGATCATGCAAAGAAAGCTGTAACGAAGCACACATGCGACGGTTATAAGCTAGCATGCACCAATCTACACTACAATGCAGAAAGGATGTAAGAGAATTATGCAATTCTTGATACGTCTCACTCGGAGGATACAATACCTGTGCGGCTCGTCCGGTTGCACCGGCCTCAAATGAGCCGTACATACAATATCGTGCCTGCAAAGAAAGCAAACTCAACAGGTACAATATTGTTAGCAACATGCATAACATATGCAATGCGAATGCAAAATGATATGCAATTGAATCTAAATGTAATGCAAAATGATATGCAAAACTAATAACAAATATAAACAATGCAAATAATATGCAATGTAAATATGCAATGCAATTGAATCATGATCCAATCATGAGCGGTTCAAAACCACACAAATGTCAGATAGATTGATGGAGGTAACAAGTCCGTGTCCCATAGAACGATGTCTGATCTATGAGTAATACGCACGAACACAAGCACAAGTATTGGGTGGATTGACATAAGTGGGGAAACGACCCGCTGATGCATGGACAATGATCCTAATGCCGGATGCAACAATTACACTACAATGTAATGGAAATGGATACAATGGATATGGCACGCGGGCCAAACCGAATCTTGCCTAGGAAAGGCATGTACGCATACAAACCGCGTCTAACACAGAAAATGTGCCGCAACCCTCAAACCAAGCTCATCAAGGAATAGGCGCGTACACAAAAGCCGTGCTTCGACGTGAAAAGTAGGGGCACATACCAGACCAAGCTCAACCTGGAAAGGCGCAAGCCATAGATAGAAGCGATGCAATGGATGCATGCAAATTACGATGCAATGGGAATGCATGACATATGCACTATACTACAATGATGATGCATGACATATGCATGGGTTTTTTTTTTGTTTTTTGTTTTTTTTGGATGTATGACATATGCATGTGTTTTTGGTTTTTGGATTTTTTGAAATGCATGACATATGCAGTATTTGAATGATGCATGACAATACGAATGAACTAAAAGTGCGTAACAACGCACATCTTTCAAAATGCACCGAAGGTCTCGCACCTTCCGAGGATTTAAGGTCTCCTAGACCGTGCGTGTTTAAGGTCTCGCCAGACCAGCAGAAACCTCTCAACGTAGCACACGCGAGAGAGGAAACAAAAAGAAGCCTCTCAGCGTAGTACACGCGAGAGGGGGGGAAAGACAAAAGACCTCTCAGCGTAGTACACGCGAGAGGGGAAAAACAAAAAGACCTCTCAGCGTAGTACACGCGAGAGAGGAAAAACAGAAAGGAAAAAGAAGCCTCTCAGCGTAGTACACGCGAGAGGGGGGGGGAAAGACAAAAGACCTCTTAGCGTAGTACACGCGAGAGGGGAAAAACAAAAAGTCCTCTCAGCGTAGTACACGCGAGAGAGGAAAAACAGAAAGGAAAAAGAAGCCTCTCAGCGTAGTACACGCGAGAGGGGAAAAACAAAAAGACCTCTCAGCGTAGTACACGCGAGAGAGGAAAAACAGAAAGGAAAAAGAAGCCTCTCAGCGTAGTACACGCGAGAGGGGGGGGAAGACAAAAGACCTCTCAGCGTAGTACACGCGAGAGGGGAAAAACAAAAAGACCTCTCAGCGTAGTACACGCGAGAGAGGAAAAACAGAAAGGAAAAAGAAGCCTCTCAGCGTAGTACACTGTAGACACCCCATTTTTGACCGACCTTAAGACTCAGACGTCGCCGATTGAGCGCTCGGTGATGTTGCATATTGTGCTCGTTCAGAAGTCTCAGAGTCGCGGCCGTGCGCCCTGCCTCCAGACTTCCGAACCCTCTTCTGTGCCTTGCCTCGGTTTGCGAACCAGACTCGGTTTTCTCTGTTTTCTTTCCTGAGGGGAGGGAGAGGTCCCGTAGACCATCTCTCAGTGGCCATGGGCCACATTTCATGGCCGTAGGCCATTTTGCCCATTTCGGAGCCCGGTTCCCGGTTTTCGGAGCCGTCAGGCCGTGTGCCTCGGTTCGGGACCACCCAACCATCTCTGATTCCTCCGATTCTTGGCAGTTACCTCTGTTTCATCATAACGAGGGACACTGGGGTCTTAGATACCCACTTCGTGGCCAAACACCACTTTCGGTGCTTAACGGCCGGTTTTCGGGCCCCGAACCTCACGGTTTGGCCTCTGAGCATTCGTTTTGCATCGGTTTTTGTTCATTCTTGGCAGGTACCTCTGTTTCATCATAACGAGGGACACTGGGGTCTTAGATACCCACTTCGTGGCCGAATGCCACTTTCGATGCTTAACAGCCTATTTTCGGGACCCCGAACTACGTGTTTTGGCCCCCGAGCATTCGTTTTGCATCGATTTTTGTTCATTTTTGGCAGGTACCTCTGTTTTATCCCTAGGAAGATCACTGGAGGGTGGGAGGCTAGCAATTGTCTCAGCAACCTGTTATGCTCTTCTGGCGCCCCTCCGGCGCCCGTTTTTCTCACTTTCGGGCTAATGTTGAACACCCTAGGGCCATTTTCTTCGAGCCAAAACCACATATTTGTGTTGTACACACATGGGAGGACCCTAAAAACACATGGCCGGCCATTAATTCTTCTTTTCATTTTTGAACCTCTTTGAAAGTGGATCCGGGAAGGAGAAAAGTCTGCGCGGCTTCACCGAAACGGGCGTAACTCTTTGTACAAGAGGAATTAAAATATTAGGCCACCACCATTGGAAAGCTTACTTCCGGGGCTTCATTTTGCACTCAATAATCTCCTAAGTCCAAGTTCGGGGGGAGGAGATATGGTTGGTTGAAGTCCGGTTGGACTGAATCTGCGCGGCTTTATGGAAACTGGCATAACTTTTTCTACAGAAGGAATTTTAATGCAAGGTTTACGGCATTGGAAAGCTAACTTCTGGGGCTTCATCCTAGGGGGTGGCCGGCCATTTTTCTCCTATACCTGGCCGGCCGGCCACCTTTTCCAGCCGGCCGGCCACCTGCAACTAAAGCACCTTTTTGCCCACCTTTCTCCGATTTTCTTGCCTATATAGCTGGCCTCCTAGCTCTTGAAGAAGGGTTGGAAAATATCTCTCAAAGGATATACATTGATATCTCTCCAAAACCTCCAAAATCCTTAAGTTTTGGCCTCATTTGTTCATCATCTCCAGCACCACAAGCACCACTTCATTTCCAGCAGCAAGGAGGAGTTCTTGGGGGGTTAGAAGCAACTTTCATCAAGCAAAGAGGTAGCAAAAGTCTTGTCTTCAAGGGTAAATCTCAAATCCCTCTTTTGTACCATTTTCTTGCTTCCTTTCTTAACCCTATTTTCATATTGTGTTGAGCTTCGACCCCTACTGAAAGTGGTCCCATTTTGAGCTCATTTTGATCTTTGATTAAGGGCTCAACCCTGTTTGAGCCCTCTATGGCACACTTGCTTCAATAGCATCTTTTATGTCAATATTTTGCATTGAATATTTGGCCTATGTGTGATCTGAGTTGGAGCATCTCATGAACTGATATTGTGCTTATTTTGAGCCCCTCTTCAATGTTGAAGAAGGGCTCAACCTTGTTTTCATGCTCCATGTGCAAGTTTCTTTGAATCCATGTTTTACCCTTGTTTTTGCATGAAATATTAGGCTTATGAGTGATCTGATTTCGAGCATGACATAAACTGTGAGTGGGCCTATTTTGAGCCCCTCTTCAACATTTAAGAAGGGCTCAACCCTGTTTGGCCTCTCTATCATGCACTTGCTTCACAATTCCTTCAATTTACCGTAAACTTGCATGATTTGTTTGACCTACATGCAGTCTGTTTTGGAGCATGTCATGAACTGTGAGTGGCTTATTTTGTGTCCCTCTACATTATTGTAGAAGGGATCAACTTTTTTTGGGGTCTCCATGTTATACTTGCCTTTATATCTCTCTTTGACCCCATTTGCATGCCTTTTTAAGCTTATCTAGCTTCTGTTTTCGGCCATCATCAGTACTGAAAATATTCATATTTTGATCTTCTTGACATATCTCATTGAGGGTCTTTGTTGGTTTGATGATGTTTGGGGTACTTCATGTTATAGCCTTATATATCCTCATTCTTGCATAGCATTTTTACCATGTTTTCATACTGAGTTGGGGGATGTCATCTACTGAAAATGTGCATATTTTTAGTCCCTCATCAGTGTTGTAGAAGGGTACTTTTCAGTTTGAGCATCGCATACACCACTTGCCTCAATACCCCTCTCTTGGCTCGTATTTTTGCATGCTATTGTTGTCCTATCTATGCTCATTATTTCGCCATGTTTTGTACTGTGAATAATGCTATTTTTGGGCTGCCTTGCTACTGTTTTGCATACCATGTACCAATTATGCATGTTTAGTGTGGCTATAGGCCATTCCGGGTGCTTATTATCGCATTTCGGGACCATTCCGTGCATTGGTGTCATTCCCCACCTTTCGGGACTGTTTTGCATCATTTGTAAGTGCTGAAATCCATTTGCATGTTTGCATATCATTTCCATGTCATTTGCATTCCGTATGCATCGCCTCGGTTTGCGCGCCGTGGGCACGCATTTCGAGCAGTCATTTTCATCCGACGGCCTCTCATGTGAGTGTGGCTGAGGCCCTATCATGTTAGTATAAGTCCATTTCGCATTTGTATGTTATTTCATGCTTTAATCATCGCCTCGGTTTGCGCGCCCGTGGGCACGCATTTCGAGGCACTTCTTTTTTTATCCGACGGCCTTCATGTGAGTGTGGCTGAGGCCCTATCATGTAGTATAAGTCCATTTCGCATTTGTATGTATCATGCTTTAACCATCGCCTCGGTTTGCGCGCCCGTGGGCACGCATTTCGAGGCACTTCTTTTTTATCCGACGGCCTCCCGTGTGAGAGTGGCTGAGGTCCTCTCATGTTGGTATAAGTCCATTCTGCATTCTGTATGCCATTTTCGGATCATTGCATTCCGTATGCCATTTTCTCGTTTGCGTGCCCGCGGGCACGCACTTCGAGATATCTCATTTTAGCCTCATTACATGTCATTTTCATGTCATTTTGCATTCCGTATGCATGCCTCGGTTTGCGCGCCTGGGCACGCATTTCGAGGCACTTCTTTTTTATCCGACGGCCTCTTATGTGAGTGTGGCTGAGGCTCACTCATGTTAGTGTAAGTCCAATTGCATTGCGTATGCCATTTCATGCCTTGGGATCATCGCCTCGGTTTGCGTGCCCGCGTGCACGCATTTCGAGGCATCTCATTTTCATAGCATTGTGCATGCTAGGATTGTATATTAGTGCATTTCATGCATATCATGCATATTGCATCGTGTTCGGGATAGGAGTTAGCCCGGGCACGGGAAACGAGGCACGTTTCGTACTCCGAGTGACGGAACGGGTCTCAATTCCCAAGTCACCGACACTCCGGATTACCCATGATGGAGTTAGGTTTTGTTGTAGCATTCATCTGCATTGCACCCTATATTGAGTTGTGCAATCCGACTCCTCGGCCATCATGCATCGATATGCGTGATTGGTGGCACGAGGATCGAGGCATGCATATATTTGTGAAATACATTGCTATGCCCTTTTCCTGCTCTCTGTTGCAGCAAGATAAGGAATCAGCAACTTTTCGGAGTCCGGCGCGCATTTCGAGAACATTGCAAACAGAGGCTAATTGGGCATCCCAGTGGATTTCCGCGCAAGGCAGCCCAGCATACATCATTCATCAGAAGCGAGGCAGCCCCTGGCTTGCATGCCAGTTTAAAGCTTTCTTAGTTAATTTGTTAATTAATTAGAATTTGTATATTATTCGGACTGTATTATTTTTTATTTCGGACTGTTTATATTTATTCGGACCCTCTGCGCGAGGGCAAAACTGTAATAAGTGTGGGTGAGTGTGATGTATGTCTTCCAACCCCACGTCTTTCTTCCCTTTTATTTACCCGCTTACGATGGTTAGATATAGGGCATATTTCAATTAGCATACAGTATGACAGCATGTTTGCATCATTCATCTGTTTTGCACGCACCGGGCTCGGCGCATCATACAAACTGCATTTGTATTTCAATTCCAAATTGAATACGTGTTAGTTGTAGCATTCCATATGCCATGTTTAGAATAGCCGAGCCTGCTATAGTTGCATTATTGCATGTGTTGCATTAGGCATTCCTGTATATTTAGGATCATGCATGATTTCTAATCAGTTTTCTGTTTTTGGCTTGGAGTACTCGGTGAGTTTTATGCTTTAGCATCCTTGCATGCGTGTGAGTGTTGCCATGATAGCATGCTTACCATGAGGCTATGTGCTTATGTGATATAACTGCCTTGAATGCCTGTGGGTGGAGGTTTGTGTTACTTGAATTGGGACAATTCATCAAATGTTTGTTTTAAGCCCACTAGATAGTGGCAAAATCATGTTTTCTAAGCCCACCTGAGGGTGGCAAATCCGCGTCTTAGCCTACCTGCGGGTAGCACCATCAAACCATTTTCAAACAAACAAACATGAAATGTTTTGTTCCAATTCAGGCGACTCAGTCTATACTTGTTTGCTGCGAGCATCACATAGTAACCTAGGCTAATAACCGGAATAAGACATACAATGTTTTCAAAATAAGATCATGGTTAGTAGAGGCCGGTCTTTGACCGGGCGAGCGGGGGTGCTCACGAAGTGACCTTCCCCAATCGTACCCAAGTTCCCGAGCCGAGGCAACTTTGGTGATGACGGACACGTGGCCTTTGGCACCGAGTCAGGGTTTCCTAAATTTCCCAAAAATAAAATATTTAGGTGGCGACTCTGTATCTGGCAAAGCAGTCCATGTTTGGCACTTCTTTCAAAAATCTGTTTTCCAAAACGATTTGCCGGATTTGGACTCTTTGGTTCAAGATTAAGAACCGTGACAACAAGTCGAGTCCGAGCTGTAGCGAGGTCCCCTGCGGGCTTGTTACAGTTTCTGGCGACTCTGCTGGGGATTTAGAGAACTTGACTCGAACTCATGATATCTCGTTTTGACTACACTTGTGTGTTTCTTTGCATTGCATTTGCATTGGTGCGCCTAGGACACCGTGTTTGCCATATGCCATTCCCGAACGATTTGCCGGAGGCTTGTCTTGTCAAGGCATGTCCATAAGGCTGATCGGCTCTGGGCTCTGACAGCATGGGAACACAAACCCCGGTTTTACCGGGGCACCCTTTTTGACCATTCGACCTAGTGCATATTCGGATCCATAGTGACCATTCCAAACTAGGACAGGTTGCTTACCCGTTTATAGGTTGTTTGAAACCGCTGCGTGCGTAGTGAAACCCTAGCTCCTGACAAAATAGGACAGGGAAACCCTACCCCAACATAGGGGTGTTTTGGCTCTCACTTATCTGTTATGTGCTTGTTAGAGTGCGTCTCTACAGGGAATGCATGTATCAGTTCATGAGTTTGGGCATCAGGCCTGGGGCATCAGTTCAGTATTTGAGAATCAGTTTACCCGAGGGTATCAGATTTGAGGCAGAGTTTTGGGGGCAGAATTCAGTAGAGGGCACAGTCATCCTGTTATGCTCATATCCGTTTTGGTGAAATCAGGCTGAGATGCTGCATGTTTTCTCTTTTGCTAGGTAGTCCTGGAACCATAGCTTCAGAAGGCTCCGATATCCCCCGGGTACATTGGACTAGTGCTGATAGACTTTGTTAGGTCAGAAATTCAATTCAAGGGCAACCAGTGTTCTTTCGCTGAGGCAAGGCAAAGAAAGGCCAGTCAGGGCTTACCGGTTCATCTGATCCGTCAGTCACCAGTCACATCACCCTTGTTCAGAATCAGCAGCCCGTGATGGCACAGGGTTCGGAAGAATTTGTGGCCGTGATAGCAGCGCCAAATCAGGGAACTGCCATGCAGGCTGAGACCAGTATTGAAACGCAGCGCCCATCTGGGGCATCTGCCTCACATCCAGCTTTGGGACCCCAGCCGAACTTTGACCCACTTCCGCCAGCTGAAGATTTGCAGGGTCCAGATCCTCGAGAAGGGTTGGCTCAAGCCCGAGTTTCCAGACCCCTGGTGCAGCCTAATGAGAGGCTTTATCCCCTTGATGCTAGTGACCTCGATCCGACCGCGGTGAAAATCGCAAACCTTAAGAAGCAATTCAAAAAGGCACAGGGCCTTAACTCCATTCCCGACATTGAGGATGGGCACATTGAGGTTGCCGTTCGGCTCCCAGACAGATTCAAAATGCCATATATTGACCGTTTCGACGGGTCTGGGGATCCAATGGTACATATCCGACTTTTCTTGGATGTCCTAAAGCCGATGGGTCTAACTAAGCCACAGAAACTCTCTCTGTATGGAAGAACCCTATCGGGTGTAGCAGCCACTTGGTACGCTAAGTTGGAGGACAAAGTGAAGCAAAATTGAGAAGAATTGGCTGAGGCCTTTGTCGATCAGTATTCCTACAATACCCAAGTTGAAATGACCATCCAAGAACTTGAAGCAACCCGCCAAAACCAAAAGAGCTTTTTGTGAAATTTGTTGCGAGTGGAGAGCAAAGGCAGCACAGATGACAGATCGCCGCCCTTCTGAGAGGGATCAAGTGCAGATGATGGTGCGGAACCTCGAGCATGATATGTTGCAGAAATTGATAGTGGCTCCGCTATTCACTTTCAAAAGTTTGCATGAACTGGGGGTCCAGGTCGAGAATGCGTTCAACAGTGGGATCATTCCCAGAACAAGTGAACTGACAAGGAGGGCAATTATAGGGAGTACCAATGCCGGAAGTAGCACTATTCCCGAACCCACTGAAATCAATACAGTCGCCACAGCCAACCTTTTTGCCAATCCAAGCCTACAAACAGCCGACCCAGCCCGAGCCCAAGGCAGAACTTTCACCCCTCTCTATATGAGCCTGACTAGCGCACTAAAACTCCTGATGGAAAGAGGGCATCTCAAACCCGTCGATCCTCAACCTCTTCCCAACCCACTCCCAGCTAGACATAACCCTGCCAAGTACTGTATGTACCATCAGCAGCGCGGTCATGGCACCGACCGTTGCTACCGCCTTCGTCATGAGGTCCAAAATCTCATCGATAACCGGACGATAGCTCCACCTTCAGACCCCAATGACCAAACATTTCCCACCTACCTCAATCTCATCCATACACTGCCATCCACCTATGACCCCAGCATATACATCACCCCGGCCCATCTACCCAAGCCTGAGGTGTTTATCCCAGAAAGCATGGACTTATGCATGATGGTGCACCTGAACCCCAATCATCTCAAACCCATGAACCCACTACTTCCGAGCTGATGAGGATGATTGAAGATCTTCAGAGAACAGTGGCGGACGGATTTAGCCTTTGGATTTTGGCTCCATCATCAACCACATCGCCTACCAGGGAGTTCATGTCAAAAGGCTCCCCAAGCTTGGGACGGGCTGCATTGGGAGAAGGCAAATCCCTTGGCAAAGTGGAAGCGACGGAAAGAACAAGATAGGGGCGGACATGGATCCCCATGAGCATCTTCTGTTGGCTGTTGAGGCTTTGAAAGCCGAGGGACTGAACAAAGAACAAGTGCTCGCGGTTGTCACAAAAACTGTGGACGACACTTTTGCCACTCAAGTTGGGGCAGTTTGAACTCAAGGGCAAGCCGGGAGAAGGGCCGTTGTACAAGAATGTTCCCTTCAGCTATAATCCTCCACTCAGAAGAGATCAACAAACCAGGCCAGCACCTGCCAATCCCTTTGCTGGTGCGCCCAGCAAAAATCCACAAACCCAGAAGTACCAACCCCGAGGTCAGAGGGTCTTCCATGCCCTCCACATGCCTTTGTCCAAAGCTTTCCAAATCCTTGTTGGACAAGGCCATCTCAAACCCGTTGAGCCTCGGCCTCTCCCGGCTACGCATGATGCTACCCAGTACTGCGCATACCATCAGCAAACTGGCCATACTACCAACAACTGCTTCCGTCTTCGCCATGAAGTACAGGATCTATTTGACAAGGGGTCATCCTCCTGCCGAGCTCAGCAAAGTCTATCGGCACTGGGTCAGTGAACTTGGGGGATAATGTGATCGAGGATCGATGAACCACCTGCGGATGGCGCTCAGATTACTCCAGCTGTGGTGGATGGCATGCACTGTTTTGAGCAATGTACAAGTGCTGTTAATTTTGCATTCTGACTTGGGTATTGGGTCAGTCTTGTTGTTTTGTTTTGAGTCTGTCTTTTGTTTTGAGTCAGTCCTTTTGTTTTGGGTCTGTCTTGTTGTATCGAGTCAGTCCTGTATAGGAGTCGGGTGATTCCGGGGGTGTTACCTCGGGCATCACCATTTTGTTTTGCGTTTGTCTTTCCGTTTTGTTTTGAGTCTGTTTCTGCCAGGGAGCCAGTTGTGCCAACAGATTTTGAATGAACAGCAGTGATTTTCACACTCTTGTGTTTGCTTCTACCGTGTGCCAGTTGTGCCGGGATTTGAATGAGATGGCAGTGATAAGAACTCTGTCTTTTCTGTGCCTTGAAGTCATTGTAATGACCTGAGTTTTTCAAAACCTTTTTGAACACTGCGGTGAAAACAAAGAGGGGAGGAATTCCTCGGGATTTGCAAAACTTTGATCAAATAGAGAGAAAGAGAGGCGTGCTAAGCCCTTAATGAATGAAATCATGCTTGTTAGTGTGAGTACTGAGAAGGACCCTAGCTTTGATCCAGATTGGTTCTACACTGTCTTCAGCGCGAGCGATTTGTCGCTTTCTTAAAAACTTTCAAAAAATGTTTTGCGCGGTCCTGCGAAGACCTGTGTGGAATCGCTCTTGAGATTGTGCAGCCTAGGATCGCTCTCAGCCTCGAGACTCAACCCCTTGCTTCAAACCTTGAACTTAGATTCAGAATGTTCAACGGTCAATCACGATGTGAGGCCTGTGTGGCCAGATTTGAAGCAGCCCTCGAACAAGAGGCACAAAGTCAGATCAAGAGGATCAGATGTCGTCAAAAGAAGCTTGCAAAGCTAGATCAGAAGCACCCCTCGAACTAGGGGCAAAAAAATATCCGATGTGCTCGAAGAGCCAAAGGTGGATATTTCTGCAAATCAATATAACAGCCACTCTCCTGGATACAGAGGGCTTCAATCTCAAAACCATTTGGCATGGACTTGTTACACTTTTACCCTTTGAGAGGCTCGCTGGGCCGAAAACCAGGAAGGGCGACCCAGGCAAAAGTTAGAGCAAGAAAAAAAAAATAAATACAAAAAAAGAAACAAAAATAAAAAAAAGAAAAAAAAGAAGAAAAGAAAAGAAAAAGAGAAAAGAAAAGAAAAAAGAAAAAAAAAGAGAAGAAGAAAAAGGAATGAAAAGAAAGAAAAGAAATGAAAAAGAAAAGAAAACAAAGCTCGCAAGGTTGAAAACCTGCAACAGGCGCCTTGGCAAAAGTTAGAGCATAAAAGGAGAGGTTAAATACCCGAGTGTACCTTAACCCCGAACTACGTAAGGCTTGATTCCCATTTGGGATACGTAGGCAACTTCATTCTGAAGTCCAGCCGTGTAAAACACTTCAATTTGATTGTGTCCATGCGATGGTTCTGGTCATCTTTGTCTTCTGTATCTGAGGATTGGTTGTGTTCGTCACTCTGAGGACTGACTACAATGCGCTGCGGTGCTATTCAACAAGGGGCAACTTTTCGTTGCCATTCAACGCGCTGCGGTGCCATTCAAACAAGGGGCAACTCTTCGTTGCCATTCAGTGTGTCGCGACGCCATTCAAACAAGGGGCAACTTTCCGTTGCCATTCAATGCGCCGCAGTGCCATTCAAACAAGGGGCAACTTTCCGTTGCCGTGCAGCTCTCTTCAAGTACGGGGCAGTTTTCCTTTGGATCCGAGGTTGCGCATCTCAGGAGTAGGTTTCATGCTCGTTGAGCAATGGCCTTTTGCAAAAATAGTTTTTGAGGATTTTTACTGAGGTTGACTAATTCTCTCGAAAATTACCCTATTTTCTAAAAACTGGACCATTTCTTGGACCCAAAAAAGGAAAATTTTCAGTGCTCATAACCTGACTTGCATGATTTCAAATCAAAAACTGAACAAGCATGTTAATCTAACTCTCATTTGGTCAAAATTGTTTTAATAGAAAGCCAAAAACAAAAATGGTCGAAATGATGAACTAGGGGCACAGTTGAGTCAGGTGTTCTGTCTTTTCCCATTGTCAACATACTTGCCAGAAAGGGCACATACTGCCAGAAAGGGCACCACTGAAGCTAGCCACAAAGGGCTGAAAGCTCCCTCATCCTCCGAGCAACGAGGTATCAAGCCAAGCGCGAAACACGAACTGGAATGGGGCAAGATAATCCACTTCATCATCTGGACAGATCTTATCACGTCCAAACTCCCCAGCAAAGCATCATCAACCGATGTAGCTGCAGATTTGCTACACACTCAGTTGTAGCGCAACCCTCTGTGGGGAGAAACTCACTGGCTGTGTGCAGAAGAAGAAGAATCTAGCTGATGCTAGGGGACAAGAGCCCGCAACTTCCTGTTTATCCATCAACCACCCAGGGGAGGGATAAAAAAATGAGAGATTGAAGAATAGAGAGATGTGCGTTGAGAGAAAAAGTGAGAAAAGGGCTTTTTCAGAAAAATAGAGCTTGAGGGCCGAGTGATGTGAGAATCACAAGAGAAAGGGCGGGAAACACTACCCGGTGAAACAGGCTCCCTGCGCACGTCTGAGTGTCGTGTCTTTTTGTTTTATCTCGATTCTTATTTTGAGTCGTCTCGAGTGTTACTCGATGTGTCTAGGTCGTTTACCTTTTGTTTTTCTGTGTTGAGTCGTTTTGGCTGTGGTCAGTTGTAGGCTCAATACCCGGTTGAGAACCCTTTTCTCATTTCAATTTCAAAAATCGTTTTGTGCTCAGAGTGCTGTGCCATTCTTCACGTTTGTGCAAAACAAGATTCGTTCTTTCATAAAACCACGCGGTTCAACCCAGGTTATGTGAGAACAGTAAAACCAGGACCTATCTGAAGCTATTTAGGTTCCGGACCGCAAAGCAAAAGAAAAGAGGAAAAATTTGGAGCATCTTAGCATGTTTCAACCTTAGCAGAATCCGAGACTGCATTCCAGGTACACCTTCTCAGGCCTCGCCGTTTCTCTGGAGTATGAGTGTATCTCAACCCCAAGTGTAAGCCTGCTTCAAGTCCGAATGGCAGTCCAAGCAACACCCGAGGGTTTCACATGCAGATGTTATCTCTCGCCAATATAAACAGGGTGTGCCCTTTTGAGCTGAGTGTGTTGCAAAGTCCTCTAAGAGGCAAATCAGAGGCACCAGAATACATATTTGATGCTCCTCTATTGCATAGAATGTGAACCTTCATATACACTGTTGTTGCATGCGTGCCGCACATCGTTATGATTCATGCATAGAATATGCTTGCTTTCGATTCCGCATAGAATATGCTTTGCTTGTTTCATGCATATAATATGCTTGCTTTCAATATTGCATAGATTGTGCTTCCATACTTGCATAGAAAATGCTTGTATCTACTTGCATGAAGATGCGTTTTATCACGCTTTCTGTGCATTTTATCTCGCTCGCACTGTCTTGTGCACTTACACTTTGTATCTCACTTGCACTGTCTTGTGCATTGCATATCAATCGCGCTATTTTGCGTATCGCACTATCTTGTGCATTTCAAATCACTCGCGCTGTTTAGCGTATCGCGCTGTTTAGCGTATCGCACTATCTTGTGCATTTGAAAATCATTCGCGCTATTTTGCGCATCGCACTGTTTTGTGCAATTTATCATTCGCGCTATTTTGCGCATCGCACTGTTTTGTGCAATTTATCATTCGCGCTATTTTGCGCATCGCACTGTTTTGTGCAGTTTATCATTCGCGCTATTTTGCGCATCGCACTGTTTTGTGCAGTTTGTCACTCGCGCTATTTTGCGCACCTCAATCGCACTGTTTTGTGCAATTTATCATTCGCGCTATTTTGCGCATCGCACTGTTTTGTGCAATTTATCATTCACGCTATTTTGCGCATCGCACTGTTTTGTGAAATTTATCATTCGCGCTATTTTGCGCATCGCACTGTTTTGTGCAGTTTATCATTCGCGCTATTTTGCGCACCTCAATCGCACTGTTTTGTGCAATTTATCATTCGCGCTATTTTGCGCATCGCACTGTTTTGTGCAATTTATCATTCGCGCTATTTTGCGCATCGCACTGTTTTGTGCAGTTTATCATTCGCGCTATTTTGTGCACCTCAATCGCACTGTTTTGTGCAATTTATCATTCGCGCTATTTTGCGCATCGCACTGTTTTGTGCAGTTTATCATTCGCGCTATTTTGCGCACCTCAATCGTACTGTTTTGTGCAGTTTACATTCGCGTTATTTTGCGCATCGCACTGTTTTGTGCAGTTTATCATTCGCGCTATTTTGCGCACCTCAATCGCATTATTTTGTGCATTGTATCATTTGCGCTGTCTTGCGCGTCCCACCTACACTTGTTAGTGCATTACACTTCACTCGCGCTATTTTGCGCATCGCACTATTTTGTGCACATTACTTGCATCGTGCATGCATTGCATCGTGCTATCTTGCGCACCTTACCTGCACTTGTTAGTGCATTGCATCGTGCTATCTTATGCACTTTATCTGTATCGCACTGTTTTGTGCATTCACTCTGCATCGTACTGTCTTGTGCACTCTCTGGTCTAGGAGACCTTAAATCTCCGGTCAAAGGAGACCTTAAATCCTGCATCATCATTCGCGCCGTTTTGCGCATCGTACTTGCATTTTACTTGCATCTCATCGCACTATCTTGTGCCCCTACGCTGGTCTAGGAGACCTTAAATCCTCTAAAGGTGCAATTCCTTTGGTGTTTGTCGTGCCCGAACGACTTCCAATGGTCTGGTATAGCCACCTGCCTGTGTTAGCAGTGAGTTCCTAGGAGACCAACTGAGACGGTGGAAACTAGAGTTCGAATGGCTTATGCCTAGAACGCAAAGGTTCGGGATTTCCGAGACTAAAGTCTGGTTTAAATACCCAGGGGTATATCCTCGGCTTGAAATCTGTATGGCAGCCCCATAGATTGAGATAGCATGCGTATGTGCCTCAATTCTTGATACTGAATCAACCTAGTCTGTCACCCTGTTGGAGAATAGGGAAAGCTGCGACCATAGTCAGGGAGAAAAGTAGTACCTGTGGTTCAACTGAGAAGAAGAGGAAGATTCCCCACATCAGCATGAGGTAGGACATTGTCGAGGTAAGTCATTGCCAATTGCCCCTGTAAGGTACCTTTACCTCTTAGCTATTACATTGCATTGTAGTGCATTACATGAATCCCCAATTGTCAAACCGGCTTCGCGTAGCGTATAAGTCCAATCTTCAAACCGGCTTCGCGTAGCGTATAAGTCCAATCTTCAAACCGGCTTCGCGTAGCGTATAAGTCCAATCTTCAAACCGGCTTCGCTTAGTGTATAAGTCCAATCTTCAAACCGGCTTCGCGTAGCGTGTAAGTCCTCTTCAAACCGGCTTCGCGTAGCGTGTAAGTCCAATCTTCAAACCGGCTTCGCGTAGCGTATAAGTCCAATCTTCAAACTGGCTTCGCGTAGCGTGTAAGTCCAATTATCAAAATCTCCCTACATATCATTTTGCATTTTGCCCCTGCCTGCGGGCATGCCTGCGGGCACACATATCTCTGTTTATCTTGTATGATTGTCTAAGTCTTCGGCCTTGTCAAAAATGGGTCGTCTCTGGGCTTTGACATTCACTCCCGTCACTTGTGACTTCCGAGTTCTGTCAAAGAGGGGCAACTGTAGACACCCCATTTTTGACCGACCTTAAGACTCAGATGTCGCCGATTGAGCGCTCGGTGATGTTGCATATTGTGCTCGTTCAGAAGTCTCAGAGTCGCGGCCGTGCGCCCTGCCTCCAGACTTCCGAACCCTCTTCTGTGCCTTGCCTCGGTTTGCGAACCAGACTCGGTTTTCTCTGTTTTCTTTCTTGAGGGGAGGGAGAGGTCCCGTAGACCATCTCTCAGTGGCCATGGGCATTTACATTTCGTGGCCGTAGGCCATTTTGCCCATTTCGGAGCCCGGTTCCCGATTTTCGGAGCCGTCAGGCCGTGTGCCTCGGTTCGGGACCACCCAACCATCTCCGATTCCTCCGGTTCTTGGTAGGTACCTCTGTTTCATCATAACGAGGGACACTGGGGTCTTAGATACCCACTTCGTGGCCAAACACCACTTTCGGTGCTTAACGGCCGGGTTTTCGGGCCCCGAACCTCACGGTTTGGCCCCCGAGCATTCGTTTTGCATCGGTTTTTGTTCATTCTTGGCAGGTACCTCTGTTTCATCATAACGAGGGACACTGGGGTCTTAGATACCCACTTCGTGGCCGAATGCCACTTTCGGTGCTTAACAGCCTATTTTCGGGACCCCGAACTGCGTGTTTTGGTCCCCGAGCATTCGTTTTGCATCGGTTTTTGTTCATTTTGGCAGGTACCTCTGTTTTATCCCCAGGAAGATCACTGGAGGGTTGGAGGCTAGCAATTGTCTCAGCAACCTGTTATGCTCTTCCGACGCCCCTCCGGCGCCCGTTTTTCTCACTTCCGGGCTAATGTTGAACACGCTAGGGCCATTTTCTTCGATCCAAAACCACATATTTGTGTTGTACACACATAGGAGGACCCTAAAAACACATGGCCGGCCATTAATTCTTCTTTTCATTTTTTAACCTCTTTGAAAGTGGATCCGGGAAGGAGAAAAGTCTGCGCGGCTTCACCGAAACGGGCGTAACTCTTTGCACAAGAGGAATTAAAATATAGGCCACCACCATTGGAAAGCTTACTTCCGGGGCTTCATTTTGCACTCAAGAATCTCCTAAGTCCAATTCGGGGGAGGAAATATGGTTGGTTGAAGTCCGGTTGGACTGAATCTGCGCGGCTTTACGGAAACTGGCATAACTTTTTCTACAGAAGGAATTTTAATGCAAGGTTTGCGGCATTGGAAAGCTAACTTCTGGGGCTTCATCCTAGGGGGTGGCCGGCCATTTTTCTCCTATACCTGGCCGGCCGGCCACCTTTTCCAGCCGGCCGGCCACCTGCAACTAAAGCACCTTTTTGCCCACCTTTTCTCCGATTTTCTTGCCTATATAGCTGGCCTCCTAGCTCTTGAAGAAGGTTGGAAAATATCTCTCAAGGATATACATTGATATCTCTCCAAAACCTCCAAAATCCTTAAGTTTTGGCCTCATTTGTTCATCACTCCTAGCACCACCAGCACCACTTCATTCCAGCAGCAAGGAGGAGTTCTTGGGGGTTTAGAAGCAACTTTCATCAAGCAAAGAGGTAGCAAAAGTCTTGTCTTCAAGGGTAAATCTCAAATCCCTCTTTTGTACCATTTTCTTGCTTCCTTTCTTAACCCTATTTCCATATTGTGTTGAGCTTCGACCCCTACTGAAAGGTCCCCTTTTGAGCTCATTTTGATTTGATTAAGGGCTCAACCCTGTTTGAGCCCTCTATGGCACACTTGCTTCAATAGCATCTTTTATGTCAATATTTTGCATTGAATATTTGGCCTATGTGTGATCTGAGTTGGAGCATCTCATGAACTGATATTGTGCTTATTTTGAGCCCCTCTTCAATGTTGAAGAAGGGCTCAACCTTGTTTTCATGCTCCATGTGCAAGTTGCTTTGAATCCATGTTTTACCCTTGTTTTTGCATGAAATATTAGGCTTATGAGTGATCTGATTTCGAGCATGACATAAACTGTGAGTGGGCCTATTTTGAGCCCCTCTTCAACATTTAAGAAGGGCTCAACCCTGTTTGGCCTCTCTATCATGCACTTGCTTCACAATTCCTTCAATTTACCGTAAACTTGCATGATTTGTTTGACCTACATGCAGTCTCTTTTGGCATGTCATGAACTGTGAGTAGGCTTATTTTTGTGTCCTCTACATTATTGTAGAAGGGATCAACTTTTTTTGGGGTCTCCATGTTACACTTGCCTTTATATCTCTCTTTGACCCCACTTTGCATGCCTTCTTAAGCTTATCTAGCTTCTGATTTCAGCCATCATCAGTACTGAAAATATTCATATTTTGATCTTCTTGACATATCTCATTGAGGGTCTTTGTTGGTTTGATCGATGTTTGGGGTACTTCATGTTATAGCCTTATATATCCTCATTCTTGCATAGCATTTTTACCATGTTTCATACTGAGTTGGGGGATGTCATCTACTGAAAATGCATATTTTTAGTCCCTCATCAGTGTTGTAGAAGGGTACTTTTCAGTTTGAGCATCGCATACACCACTTGCCTCAATACCCCTCTCTTGGCTCGTATTTTTGCATGCTATTGTTGTCCTATCTATGCTCATTATTTCGCCATGTTTTGTACTGTGAATAATGCTATTTTGGGCTGCCTTGCTACTGTTTTGCATACCATGTACCAACCATGCATGTTTAGTGTGGCTATAGGCCATTCCGGGTGCTTATTATCGCATTTCGGGACCATTCCGTGCATTCGGTGTCATTTCCCCACCTTTCAGGACTGTTTTGCATCATTTGTAAGTGCTGAAATTCCATTTGCATGTTTGCATATCGTTTCCATGTCATTTTGCATTCCGTATGCATCGCCTCGGTTTGCGCGCCCGTGGGCACGCATTTCGAGGCACGTCATTTTCATCCGACGGCCTCTCATGTGAGTGTGGCTGAGGCCCTATCATGTTAGTATAAGTCCATTTCGCATTTTGTATGTTATTTCATGCTTTAATCCATCGCCTCGGTTTGCGCGCCCGTGGGCACGCATTTCGAGGCACTTCTTTTTTTATCCGACGGCCTCTCATGTGAGTGTGGCTGAGGCCCTATCAGCAACTTTTCGGAGTCTGACGCGCATTTCGAGAACAATTGCAAACAGAGGCTAAATTGGGCATCCCAGTGGATTTCCGCGCAAGGCAGCCCAGCATACATCATTCAGCAGAAGCGAGGCAGCCCCTGGCTTGCATGCCAGTTTAATGCTTTCTTAGTTAATCTGTTAATTAATTAGGAATCTGTATATTTATTCGGACTGTATTATTCTTTTATTTCGGACTGTATTATTATTTATTCGGACCCTCTGCGCGAGGGCAAAACTGTAATAAGTGTGGGTGAGTGTGATGTATGTCTTCCAATCCCACGTCTTTCTTCCCTTTTATTTACCCGCTTACGATGGTTTGACATAGGGCATATTTCGATTAGCATACAGTATGACGGCATGTTTGCATCATTCATCTGTTTTGCATGCACCGGGCTCGGCGCATCATACAAACTGCATTTGTATTTCAATTCCAAATCGAATACGTGTTAGTTGTAGCACTCCATATGCCATGTTTAGAATAGCCGAGCCTGCTATAGTTGCATTATTGCATGTGCTGCATTAGGCATTCCTGTATATTTAAGATCATGCATTGATTTCTAATCAGTTTTCTGTTTTTGGCTTGGAGTACTCGGTACGTTTTATGCTTTAGCATCCTTGCATGCGTGTGAGTGTTGCCATGATAGCATGCTTACCATGAGGCTATGTGCTTATGTGATATAACTGCCTTGAATGCCTGTGGGTGAAGGTTGTGTTACTTGAATTGGGACGATTCATCAAATGTTTATTTTAAGCCCACTAGACAGTGGCAAAATCATGTTTTCTAAGCCCACCTGAGGGTGGCAAATCCGCGTCTTAGCCTACCTGCGGGTAGCACCATCAAACCATCTTCAAACAAACAAACATGAAATGTTTTGTTCCAATTCAGGCGACTCAGTCTATACTTGTTGCTGCGAGCATCACATAGTAACCTAGGCTAATAACTGGAAGAAGAACATACAATGTTTTCAAAATAAGATATCATGGTTAGTAGAGGCCGGTCTTTGACCGGGCGAGCGGGGGTGCTCACGAAGTGACCTTCCCCAATCGTACCCAAGTTCCCGAGCCGAGGCAACTTTGGTGATGACGGACGCGTGGCCTTTGGCACCGAGTCAGGGTTTCCTAAATTTCCCAAAAAATAAAATATTTAGGTGGCGACTCTGTATCTGGCAAAGTAGTCCATGTTTGGCACTTCTTTCAAAAATCTGTTTTCCAAAACGATTTGCCGGATTTGGACTCTTTGGTTCAAGATTAAGAACCGTGACAACAAGTCGAGTCCGAGCTGTAGCGAGGTCCCTTGCGGGCTTGTTACATACACGCGAGAGGGGGGGGGGAAAGACAAAAGACCTCTCAGCGTAGTACACGCGAGAGAGGAAAAACAGAAAGGAAAAAGAAGCCTCTCAGCGTAGTACACGCGAGAGGGGGGAAAGACAAAAGACCTCTCAGCGTAGTACACGCGAGAGGGGAAAAACAAAAAGACCTCTTAGCGTAGTACACGCGAGAGAGGAAAAACAGAAAGGAAAAAGAAGCCTCTCAGCGTAGTACACGCGAGAGGGGGGGGGGGAAAGACAAAAGACCTCTCAGCGTAGTACACGCGAGAGGGGAAAAACAAAAAGACCTCTCAGCGTAGTACACGCGAGAGGGGAAAAACAAAAAGACCTCTCAGCGTAGTACACGCGAGAGAGGAAAAACAGAAAGGAAAAAGAAGCCTCTCAGCGTAGTACACGCGAGAGGGGGGGGGACGGGAAGTGCGAGGCAACGCACATGGGACATGCATGCCAATGCAAATAGGGCAAATGAGACAAATGAGACACGCGTGCCTCGTAAGAACGGAAAATGAAGTGCAATGAGGTGCGCGTGCCTCAAAGGATGGAAAATGGAGTGCAATGAGGCATACGTGCCTCGAGATGCAATGAAATGCGAAATGAGGCACGCATACCTCATTTGATGGAAAATGAAGTGCAAAACGAGGCATACGTGCCTCGAGATGCAATGAAATGCGAAATGAGGCACGCGTACCTCATTTGATGGAAAATGAAGTGCAAAACGAGGCATACGTGCCTCGAGATGCAATGAAATGCGAAATGAGGCACGCGTACCTCATTTGATGGAAAATGAAGTGCAAAACGAGGCATACGTTCCTCGAGATGCAATGAAATGCGAAATGAGGCACGCGTACCTCATTTGATGGAAAATGAAGTGCAAAACGAGGCAAGTCCCGAGGGGCCGCGAAACGGCGTGATGCGACGCCCCAGACAATGCGATGGATGCATGCAACGCACGCGGGGTAACTTTTTGAACCTTATAGAAGACAAAAGGATACAAAAGGATACAATCTTTGCTTGAATTTGAGTGCTACGCACAGAAGGCACGGTCCGAGGTCAAAACGGAGGCCGGTTGAGCGTCGGGGATTCACTTTCTTGCACTTTCTTGAGCTATGAAGACCCAAACCCCTTACTTTGCCTAAACAAGACCTTGGGAACACCACTGGCTGGTGGGGTGGTCACCGGCTGGCCACCGGCTGCAGAAACCATTAATGCACAATATTGTGTCGACCGGCACAAAACAGTGCCGACCGGCCAAAAGTTGCTGATCGGGGGCAGATTCGGCATTTCACCTCGGGCTTTATAAAATAGGGCTTCTAAACCCTATTCTTCACTTCCTCTTCCGCCGAAAACACCCTCTCTCTCTCTCTAGAGCTTTGTTCTCTCACCTTTTCGCCGTTTTCCTCGTGTTTTCGCACCATTTTACCGTCGGATTCGCGATATTCTTCGCGTTTCGGACATTTCCACCCGATCGAAATCTCATTTCGGGATCTCCTTTGCTATTTTCGCCTTTTCAGGACTTGTTCCCCTCGATTTCCTCTACATTTCCATGTATTTTCATCTCCCGGCCTTCCGGCCATTTTCGGCTCGCTCGGGTTGACTTTGCCGGTTGACTTTTCACATTCCGGCTTTTCCGGCCATTTTCTCATCACCACTTGCCATGGCTGACGATGTTCCACATGTCGGGACTCCCCCGGATCACGAGATGGATCCCGGGGTGAGCTCCTCCCGCTGAGTGAGCGCCCGTTTGATCCGGCGACC
>JAPPVO010003187.1:0-20810 GCA_030407325.1 Camellia japonica
TTATCACCCGCTTATTTTGCGCGTCGCACTGTTTTGTGCAGTTCACACTCGCGCAATTTTGCGCGTCGCACTGTTTTGTGCAGTTTATCACTCGCGCTATTTTGCGCGTCGCACTGTTTTGTGCAGTTCACACTGCGATATTTTGCGCGTCGCACTGTTTTGTGCAGTTCACACTCGCGCTATTTTGGGCGTCGCACTGTTTTTTGCAGTTTATCACTCGCGCTATTTTGCGCGTCGCACTGTTTTGTGCAGTTTATCACTCGCGCTATTTTGCGCGTCGCACTTTTTTGTGCAGTTGAGACTCGCGCTATTTTGCGCGTCGCTCTGTTTTGTGTAGTTTATCACTCGCGCTATTTTGCGCGTCGCACTGTTTTGTGCAGTTCACACTCGCGCTGTTTTGCGCGTCGCACTGTTTTGTGCAGTTTAACACTCGCGCTATTTTGTGCGTCGCACTGTTTTGTGCAGTTTATCACTCGCGCTATTTTGCGCGTCGCACTGTTTTGTGCAGTTTATCACTCCCGCTATGTTGCGCGTCGCACTGTTTTGTGCAGTTTATCACTCGCGCTATTTTGCACGTCGCACTGTTTTGTGCAGTTCACACTCGCGCTATTTAGCGCGTCGCACTGTTTTGTGCAGTTTATCACCCGCGTTATTTTGCGCGTCGCACTGTTTTGTGCAGTTCACACTCGCGTAATTTTGCGCGTCGCGCTTTTTGTGCAGTTTATCACTCGTGCTATTTTGCGCGTCGCACTGTTTTGTGCAGTTCACACTGCGATATTTTGCCCGTCGCACTGTTTTGTGCAGTTCACACTCGCGCTATTTTGGGCGTCGCACTGTTTTTACAGTTTATCACTCGCGCTATTTTGCGCGTCGCATTGTTTTGTGCAGTTTATCACTCGCGCTATTTTGCACGTCGCACTTTTTTGTGCAGTTGAGACTCGCGCTATTTTGCGCGTCGCTCTGTTTTGTGTAGTTTATCACTCGCGCTATTTGGCGTGTTGCACTGTTTTGCGCAGTTCACACTCGCGCTATTTTGCGCGTCGCACTGTTTTGTGCAGTTTACCACTCGCGCTATTTTGCACGTCGCACTGTTTTGTGGAGTTCACACTCGCGCTATTTAGCGCGTCGCACTGTTTTGTGCAGTTTATCACTTGCGCTATTTTGCGCGTCGCACTATTTTGTGTAGTTTATCACTCCCGCAATTTTGCGCGTCGCACTGTTTTGTGCAGTTCACACACGCGCTATTTGCGCGGCGCACTGTTTTGTGCAGTTTGTCACTCGCGGTATTTTGCGTGTTGCACTGTTTTGCGCAGTTTACCACTCCCGCTATTTTGCGCGTCGCACAGTTTTGTACAGTTTAACACTCGCGCTATTTTGCGCGTCGCACTGTTTTTTGCAGTTTATCACTCGCGCTATTTTGCGCGTCGCATTGTTTTGTGCAGTTTATCCCTCCGGCTATTCTGCGCGTCGCACTGTTTTGTGCAGGTCACACTCGCGCTATTTTGCGCGTCGCACAGTTTTGTACAGTTTAACACTCCCGCTATTTTGCGCGTCGCACTGTTTTTTGCAGTTTATCACTCGTGCTATTTTGCGCGTCGCACTGTTTTGTGCAGTTTATCCCTCCGGCTATTCTGCGCGTCGCACTGTTTTGTGCAGTTCACACTCGTGCTATTTTGTGCATCGCATTGTTTTGTGCAGTTTATCACACGCGTGATTTTGCGCGTCGCACTGTTTTCTGCAGTTTATCACTCCCTCCATTTTGCGCGTCGCATTGTTTTGTGCAGTTCACACTCCCACTATTTTGTGCGTCGCACTGTTTTGTGCAGTTTATCACTCCCGCTATGTTGCGCGTCGCACTGTTTTGTGCAGTTTATCACTCGCGCTTTTTTGCACGTCGCACTGTTTTGTGCTGTTCACACTCGCGCTATTTAGCGCGTCGCACGTTTTTGTGCAGTTTATCACC
Organism: Camellia japonica; assembly: GCA_030407325.1. NCBI lineage: Eukaryota > Viridiplantae > Streptophyta > Magnoliopsida > Ericales > Theaceae > Camellia > Camellia japonica. The sequence goes on from JAPPVO010003187.1 coordinate 1,964, forward strand.
CGCGTTATTTTGCGCGTCGCACTGTTTTGTGCAGTTCACACTCCTGCTATTTTGTGCGTCGCACTATTTTGTGCAGTTTAACACTCGCGCTATTTTGTGCGTCGCACTGTTTTGTGCAATTTATCACTCGCGCTATTTTGCGCGTCGCACTGTTTTGTGCAGTTTATCACTCCCGCTATTTTGCGCGTCGCACTGTTTTGTGTAGTTTGTCACCCGCACTATTTTGCGTGTCGCACTGTATTGTGAAGTTTCTCACTCCCTCTATTCTGCACGTCGCACTATTTTGTCCAGTTCACACTCGCGCTATTTTGCGGGTCGCACTGTTTGGTGCAGTTTAACACTCGCGCTATTTGCGCGTCGCACTGTTTTTTGCAGTTTATCACTCAGGCTATTTTGCGCGTCGCATTGTTTTGTGCAGTTTATCCCTCCGGCTATTCTGCGCGTCGCACTGTTTTGTGCAGGTCACACTCGCGCTATTTTGCGCGTCGCACAGTTTTGTACAGTTTAACACTCGCGCTATTTTGCGCGTCGCACTGTTTTTTGCAGTTTATCACTCGCGCTATTTTGCGCGTCGCACTGTTTTGTGCAGTTTATCCCTCCGGCTATTCTGCGCGTCGCACTGTTTTGTGCAGTTCACACTCGTGCTATTTTGCGCGTCGCACTGTTTTGTGCAGTTTATCACTCGCGTTATTTTGCGCTTCGCACTGTTTTGTGCAGTTCGCACTCGCGCTATTTTGCACGTCGCACTGTTTTGTGCAGTTTATCACTCGCGCTATTTTTGACTTCGCACTGTTTTGTGGAGTTCACACTCGCGCTATTTTGCGCGTCGCACTGTTTTGTGCTGTTTATCACTCGCGCTATTTTGCGCATCACACTGTTTTGTGCAGTTCACACTTGCACTATTTTGCGCGTCGCACTATTTTGTGCAGTTTATCACTCGCGCTATTTTGCGCGTCGCACTGTTTTGTGCAGTTTATCACTCGTGCTACTTTGCGCGTCGCACTGTTTTGTGCAATTTATCACTCGCACTGTTTTGTGCAGTTTATCACTCCCGCTATTTTGCGCGTCGCACTGTTTTGTGCAGTTCACACACGCGCTATTGTGCGCGTCGCACTGTTTTGTGCAGTTTGTCACTCGCGCTATTTTGCGTGTCGCACTGTATTGTGCAGTTTCTCACTCCCGCTATTCTGCGCGTCGCACTGTTTTGTCCAGTTCACACTCGCGCTATTTTGCGGGTCGCACTGTTTTGTGCAGTTTAACACTCGCGCTATTTTGCGCGTCGCACTGTTTTTTGCAGTTTATCACTCGCGCTATTTTGCGCATCGCACTGTTTTGTGCAGTTTATCCCTCCGGCTATTCTGCGCTTCGCACTGTTTTGTGCAGTTCACACTCGCGCTATTTTGCGCGTCGCACTATTTTGTGCAGTTCACACTCGCGCTATTTTGCTCGTCGCACTGTTTTGTGCAGTTTATCACTCGCGCTATTTTGCGCGTCGCACTGTTTTGTGCAGTTCACACTGCTGCTATTTTGCGCGTCGCACTGTTTGGTGCAATTTATCACTCGCGCAATTTTGCGCGTCGCACTGTTTTGTGCAGTTCACACACGCGCTATTGTGCGCGTCGCACTGTTTTGTGCAGTTTGTCACTCGCGCTATTTTGCGTGTCGCACTGTTTTGTGCAGTTTCTCACTCCCGCTATTCTGCGCGTCGCACTGTTTTGTCCAGTTCACACTCGCGCTATTTTGCGGGTCGCACTGTTTTGTGCAGTTTAACACTCGCGCTATTTTGCGCGTCGCACTGTTTTTTGCAGTTTATCACTCGCGCTATTTTGCGCGTCGCACTGTTTGTGCAGTTTATCCCTCCGGCTATTCTGCGCGTCGCACTGTTTTGTGCAGGTCACACTCGCGCTATTTTACGCGTCGCACAGTTTAGTACAGTTTAACTCTCGCGCTATTTTGTGCGTCGCACTGTTTTTTGCAGTTTATCACCCGCGCTATTTTGCGCGTCGCACTGTTTTGTGCAGTTTATCCCTCCAGCTATTCTGCGCGTCGCACTGTTTTGTGCAGTTCACACTCGCGCTATTTTGCGCGTCGCACTGTTTTGTGCAGTTTATCACTCGCGTTATTTTGCGCTTCGCACTGTTTTGTGCAGTTCACACTCGCGCTATTTTGCGCGTCGCACTGTTTTGTGCAGTTTATCACTCGCGCTATTTTGCACGTCGCACTGTTTTGTGGAGTTCACACTCGCGCTATTTTGCGCGTCGCACTGTTTTGTGCAGTTTATCACTCGCGCTATTTTGCGCATCGCACTGTTTTGTGCAGTTCACACTCGCGCTATTTTTCGCGTCGCACTATTTTGTGCAGTTTATCACTCGCGCTATTTTGCACGTCGCACTGTTTTGTGCAGTTTATCACTCCCGCTATTTTGCGCGTCGCACTGTTTTGTGCAGTTCACACTCCCGCTATTTTGTGCGTCGCACTGTTTTGTGCAGTTTATCACACGCGCTATTTTGCGCGTCGCACTGTTTTGTGCAGTTTATCACTCCCGCTATTTTGCGCGTCGCACTGTTTTGTGCAGTTTGTCACTCGCGCTATTTTGCGTGTCGCACTGTATTGTGCAGTTTCTCATTCCCGCTATTCTGCGCGTCGCACTGTTTTGTCCAGTTCACACTCGCGCTATTTTGCGGGTCGCACTGTTTTGTGCAGTTTAACACTCGCGCTATTTTGCGCGTCGCACTGTTTTTTGCAGTTTATCACTCGCGCTATTTTCCGCGTCGCGCTGGTTTGTGCAGTTTATCCCTCCGGTTATTCTGCGCGTCGCACTGTTTTGTGCAGTTCACACTCGCGCTATTTTGCGCGTCGCACTGTTTTGTGCAGTTCACACTCGCGCTATTTTGCTCGTCGCACTGTTTTGTGCAGTTTATCACTCGCGCTATTTTGCGCGTCGCACTGTTTTGTGCCGTTTATCACTCGCGTTATTTTCCGCGTGGCATTGTTTTGTGCCGTTTATCACTGTTTTGTGCAGTTTATCACTCGCGCTATTTTCCGCGTGGCACTGTTTTGTCTTTTTATCACTCGCGCTATTTTGCGCGTCGCACTGTTTTGTGTAGTTTATCACTCGCGTTATTTTGCGCGTCGCTCTGTTTTGTGCAGTTCACACTCGCGCAATTTTGCGCGTCGCACTGTTTTGTGCAGTTTATCACTCGCGCTATTTTGCGCGTCGCACTGCTTTGTGTTGTTTATCACTCGCGCTATTTTGCGCGTCGCACTGTTTTGGGCAGTTCACACTCGCGCTATTTTGCGCGTCGCACTATTTTGTGCAGTTTATCACTCGCGCTATTTGGCACGTTGCACTGTTTTGTGCAGTTCACACTTGCGCTATTTTGCGCGTCGCACTGTTTTGTGCAGTTTATCACTCGCACTATTTTCCACGTGGCACTGTTTTGTGCAGTTTATCACTCGCGCTATTTTGCGCGTCGCACTATTTTGTGCAGTTTATCACTCGCGCTATTTGCGCGTCGCACTGTTTTGTGCAGTTCCCACTCGCGCTATTTTGCGCGTCGCACTGTTTTGTACAGTTTATCACTCGCGCTATTTTGCGCGTGGCACTGTTTTGTGCAGTTCACACTCGCGCTATTTTGCGCGTCGCACTGTTTTGTGCAGTTCACACTCGCGCTATTTTGCGCGTCGCACTGTTTTTTGCAGTTTATCACTCGCGCTATTTTGCGCGTCGCACTGTTTTGTGCAGTTTATCCCTCCGGCTATTCTGCGCATCGCACTGTTTTGTGCAGTTCACACTCGCGCTATTTTGCGCGTCGCACTGTTTTGTGCAGTTTATCACTCGCGTTGTTTTGCGGGTCGCACTATTTTGTGCAGTTTATCCCTCCCGCTATTTTGCGCGTCGCACTGTTTTGTGCAGTTCACACTCGCGCTATTTTGCGCGTCGCACTGTTTTGTGCAGTTCACACTCGCGCTATTTTGCTCGTCGCACTGTTTTGTGCAGTTTATCACTCGCGCTATTTTGCGCGTCGCACTGTTTTGTGCAGTTCACACTGCCGCTATTTTGTGCGTCGCACTGTTTTGTGCAATTTATCACTCGCGCTATTTTGCGCGTCGCACTGTTTTGTGCAGTTTATCACTCCCGCTATTTTGTGCGTCACACTGTCTTGTGCAGTTCCCACTCCCGCTATTTCGGTGTCGCACTGTTTTGTGCAGTTTGTCACTCGCGCTATTTTGCGCGTCGCACTGTTTTGTGCAGTTTATCACTGGCGCTATTTTGCGCGTCGCACTATTTTGTGCAGTTCACACTCGCGCTATTTAGCGCGTCGCACTGTTTTGTGCAGTTTATCACTCGCACTACTTTGCGCGTCGCACTGTTTTGTGCAGTTTACCACTCCCGCTATTTTGCGCGTCGCACTGTTTTTTTTGCAGTTCACACTCGCGCTATTTAGCGCGTCACACTGTTTTGTGCAGTTTATCATTCCCGCTATTTTGTGCGTCGTACTATTTTGTGCAGTTTATCACTCCCGCTATTTTGCGCGTCGCACTGTTTTGTGCAGTTCACACACGCGCTATTGTGCGTCGCATTGTTTTGCGCAGTTTGTCACTCGCGCTATTCTACGTGTCACACTGTTTTGGGCAGTTTATCACTCCCGCTATTCTGCGTGTCGCACTGTTTTGTCCAGTTCACATTGCGCTATTTTGCGCGTCGCACTGTTTTGTGCAGTTTAACACTCGCGCTATTTTGCGCGTCGCACTGTTTTGTGCCGTTTATCACTCGCGTTATTTTGCGCGTCGCACTGTTTTGTGCAGTTTATCACTCCCGCTATTTTGTGCGTCGTACTATTTTGTGCAGTTTATCACTCCCGCTATTTTGCGCGTCGCACTGTTTTGTGCAGTTCACACACGCGCTATTGTGCGCGTCGCATTGTTTTGCGCAGTTTGTCACTCGCGCTATTCTACGTGTCACACTGTTTTGGGCAGTTTATCACTCCCGCTATTCTGCGTGTCGCACTGTTTTGTCCAGTTCACATTGCGCTATTTTGCGCGTCGCACTGTTTTGTGCTGTTTAACACTCGCGCTATTTTGCGCGTCGCACTGTTTTGTGCCGTTTATCACTCGCGTTATTTTGCGCGTCGCACTGTTTTGTGCAGTTTATCCCTCCAGCTATTCTGCGCGTCGCACTGTTTTGTGCAGTTCACACTCGCGCTATTTTGCGCGTCGCACTATTTTGTGCAGTTTATCACTCCCGCTATTTTGCGCATCGCACTGTTTTGTGCAGTTCCCATGCCCACTGTTTTGAGCGTCGCACTGTTTTGTGCAGTTTATCACTCGCGCTATTTTGCGCGTCGCACTGTTTTGTGCAGTTGGCACTCGCGCTATTTTGCGCGTCGCACTGTTTTGTGTAGTTTATCACTCGCGCCATTTTGCACGTCCCACAGTTTTGTGCAGTTTATCACTCGCGTTATTTTGCGCGTCGCACTGTTTTGTGCAGTTCACACTCGCGCTATTTTGCGCGTCGTACTGTTCGTGCAGTTTATCACTCGCGCTATTTTGCGCGTCGCACTATTTTGTGCAGTTTATCACTCCCGCTATTTTGTGCGTCGCACTGTTTTGTGCAGTTTATCCGTCCGGCTATTCTGCGCGTTCGCACTGTTTTTTGCAGGTCACACTCGCGCTATTTTGCACGTCGCACAGTTTTGTACAGTTTAACACTCGCGCTATTTTGCGCGTCGCACAGTTTTTTGCAGTTTATCACTCGCGCTATTTTGCGCGTCGCACTGTTTTGTGCAGTTTATCCCTCTGGCTATTCTGCGCGGCGCACTGTTTTGTGCAGTTCACACTCGCGCTATTTTGCGCGTCGCACTGTTTTGTGCAGTTTATCACTCGCGCTATTATGCGGGTCGCACTATTTTGTGCAGTTTATCCCTCCCGCTATTTTGCGCGTCGCACTGTTTTGTGCAGTTCACACTCGCGCTATTTTGCGCGTCGCACTGTTTTGTGCAGTTCACACTCGCGCTATTTTGCTCGTCGCACTGTTTTGTGCAGTTCACACTACCGCTATTTTGTGCGTCGCACTGTTTTGTGCAATTTATCACTCGCGCTATTTTGCGCGTCGCACTGTTTTGTACAGTTTATCACTCCCTCTATTTTGAGCGTCGCACTGTTTTGTGCAGTTCACACTCCCGCTATTTCGGTGTCGCACTGTTTTGTGCAGTTTGTCACATTGCGCTATTTTGCGCGTCGCACTGTTTTGTGCAGTTTATCACTGGCGCTATTTTGCGCGTCGCACTGTTTTGTGCCGTTTACCACTCGCGTTATTTTGCGCGTCGCACTGTTTTGTGCAGTTTATCCCTCCAGCTATTCTGCGCGTCGCACTGTTTTGTGCAGTTCACACTCGCGCTATTTTGCGCGTCGCACTGTTTTGTGCAGTTCACACTCGCGCTATTTTGCTCGTCGCACTGTTTTGTGCAGTTTGCACTACCGCTATTTTGTGCGTCGCACTGTTTTGTGCAATTTATCACTCGCGCTATTTTGCGCGTCGCACTGTTTTGTGCAGTTTATCACTCCCGCTATTTTGCGCGTCGCACTGTTTTGTGCAGTTCACACTCCCGCTATTTCGGTGTCGCACTGTTTTGTGCAGTTTGTCACTCGCGCTATTTTGCGCGTCGCACTGTTTTGTGCAGTTTATCACTGGCGCTATTTTGCGCGTCGCACTGTTTTGTGCCGTTTATCACTCGCGTTATTTTGCGCGTCGCACTGTTTTGTGCAGTTTATCCCTCCAGCTATTCTGCGCGTCGCACTGTTTTGTGCAGTTCACACTCGCGCTATTTTGCGCGTCGCACTATTTTGTGCAGTTTATCACTCCCGCTATTTTGTGCATCGCACTGTTTTCTGCAGTTCCCACGCCCGCTATTTTGAGCGTCGCACTGTTTTGTGCAGTTTATCACTCGCGCTATTTTGCGCGTCGCACTGTTTTGTGCAGTTGGCTCTCGCGCTATTTTGCGCGTCGCACTGTTTTGTGCAGTTTATCACTCGCGCCATTTTGCACGTCCCACAGTTTTGTGCAGTTTATCACTCGCGTTATTTTGCGCGTCGCACTGTTTTGTGCAGTTCACACTCGCGCAATTTTGCGCGTCGCACTGTTTTGTGCAGTTTATCACTCGCGCTATTTTGCGCGTCGCACTGTTTTGTGTTGTTTATCACTCGCGCTATTTTGCGCGTCGCACTGTTTTGGGCAGTTCACACTCGCGCTATTTTGCGCGTCGCACTATTTTGTGCAGTTTATCACTCGCGCTATTTGGCGCGTTGCACTGTTTTGTGCAGTTCACACTCGTGCTATTTTGCGCGTCGCACTGTTTTGTGCAGTTTATCACTCGCACTATTTTCCACGTGGCACTGTTTTGTGCAGTTTATCACTCGCGCTATTTTGCGCGTCGCACTATTTTGTGCAGTTTATCACTCGCGCTATTTTGCGCGTCGCACTGTTTTGTGCAGTTCCCACTCGCGCTATTTTGCGCGTCGCACTATTTTGTACAGTTTATCACTCGCGCTATTTGGCGCGTGGCACTGTTTTGTGCAGTTCACACTCGCGCTATTTAGCGCGTCGCACTGTTTTGTGCAGTTTATCACTCGTACTACTTTGCGCGTCGCACTGTTTTGTGCAGTTTACCACTCCCGCTATTTTGCGCGTTGCACTGTTTTGTGCAGTTCACACTCGCGCTATTTAGCGCATCACACTTTTTTGTGCAGTTTATCACTCCCGCTATTTTGTGCGTCGTACTATTTTGTGCAGTTTATCACTCCCGCTATTTTGCGCGTCGCACTGTTTTGTGCAGTTCACACACGCGCTATTGTGCGCGTCGCATTATTTTGCGCAGTTTGTCACTCGCGCTATTCTACGTGTCACACTGTTTTGGGCAGTTTATCACTCCCGCTATTCTGCGTGTCGCACTGTTTTGTCCAGTTCACATTGCGCTATTTTGCGGGTCGCACTGTTTTGTGCAGTTTAACACTCGCGCTATTTTCGCGTCGCACAGTTTTGTGCAGTTTATCACTCGCGTTATTTTCCGCGTCGCACTGTTTGTGCAGTTTGTCCCTCCAGCTATTCTGCGCGTCGCACTGTTTTGTGCAGTTCACACTCGCGCTATTTTGCGCGTCGCACTATTTTGTGCAGTTATCACTCCCGCTATTTTGCGCATCGCACTGTTTTGTGCAGTTCCCCACGCCCGCTATTTTGAGCGTCGCACTGTTTTGTGCAGTTTATCACTCGCGCTATTTTGCGCGTCGCACTGTTTTGTGCAGTTGGCACTCGCGCTATTTTGCGCAGTTTATCACTGTTTTGTGCAGTTTATCACTCGCGCCATTTTGCACGTCCCACAGTTTTGTGCAGTTTATCACTCGCGTTATTTTGCGCGTCGCACTGTTTTGTGCAGTTCACACTCGCGCTATTTTGCGCGTCGTACTGTTCGTGCAGTTTATCACTCGCGCTATTTTGCGTGTCGCACTGTTTTGTGCAGTTTATCACTCGCGTTATTTTGCGCGTCGCACTGTTTTGTGGAGTTCACACTCGCGCTATTTTGCGCGTCGCACTATTTTGTGCAGTTCACACTCGCGCTATTTTCTGGGTCGCACTGTTTTGTGCAGTTGGTCACTCGCGCTATTTTGCGCGTCGCACTGTTTTCTGCAGTTTATCACTCCCGCTATTTTGGCGCGTCGCACTGTTTTGTGCAGTTCACACTCCCGCTATTTTGTGCGTCGCACTGTTTTGTGTAGTTTATCACTCGCGTGATTTTGCGCGTCGCACTGTTTTGTGCAGTTTATCACTCCCTCTATTTTGCGCGTCGCACAGTTTTGTGCAGTTCACACTCCCGCTATTTTGGGCGTCGCACTGTTTTGTGCAGTTTATCACACGCGCTATTTTGCGCGTAGCACTGTTTTGTGCAGTTTATCACTCCCGCTATTTTGCGCGTCGCACTGTTTTATGCAGTTTATCACTGGCGCTATTTTGCACGTCGCACTGTTTTGTGCAGTTCACCCTCGCGCTATTTAGTGCGTCGCACTGTTTGGTGCAGTTTATCACTCGCGCTATTTTGCGCATCGCACTGTTTTGTGTAGTTCACACTCGCGCTATTTTGCGCGTCGCACTGTTTTGTGTAGTTCACACTCGCGCTATTTTGCGCGTCGCACTGTTTTGTGCAGTTTATCCCTCCGGCTATTCTGCGCGTCGCACTGTTTTGTGCAGGTCACACTCGCGCTATTTTGCGCGTCGCACTGTTTTGTGCAGTTTATCACTCTCGCTATTTTGCGCGTCGCACTGTTTTGTGCAGTTCACACTCCCGCTATTTTGAGCGTCGCACAGTTTTGTGCAGTTTATCACTCGCGCTATTTTGCGAGTCGCACAGTTTTGTGCAGTTGACACTCGAGCTATTTCGCGCGTCGCACTGTTTTGTGCAGTTTATCACTCGCGCTATTTTGCGCGTCACACTGTTTTGTGCAGTTTATCACTCGCGTTATTTTGCGCGTCGCGCTGTTTTGTGCAGTTCACCCTCGCGCTATTTTGCGCGTCGCACTGTTTTGTGCAGTTTATCACTCGCGCTATTTTGCACGTCGCACTATTTTGTGGAGTTCACACTCGCGCTATTTGGCGCGTCGCACTGTTTTGTGCGTTTTATCACTCGCGCTATTTTGCGCATCGCACTGTTTTGTGCGGTTCACACTGCGCTATTTTGCGCGTTGCACTATTTTGTGCAGTTTATCACTCGCGCTATTTTGCATGTCGCACTGTTTTTTGCAGTTTATCACTCCCGCTATTTTGGCGCGTCGCACTATTTTGTGCAGTTCACACTTGCGCCATTTTGCGCGTCGCACTGTTTTGTGTAGTTTATCACTCGCGCTATTTTGCGCGTTGCACTGTTTTGTGCAGTTTATCACTCGTGTGATTTTGCGCGTCGCACTGTTTTGTGCAGTTTATCACTCCCTCCATTTTGCGCGTCGCACTGTTTCATGCAGTTCACACACCCGCTATTTTGTGCGCCGCACTGTTTTGTGCAGTTTATCACTCGCGCTATTTTGCGCGTCGCACTGTTTTGTGCAGTTTATCACTCCCGCTATTTCGCGGGTCGCACTGTTTTGTGCAGTTTATCCTCCGCTATTTTGCGCGTCGCACCGTTTTGTGCATTTCACACTCGCGCTATTTTGCGCGTCGCACTGTTTTGTGCAGTTCACGCTCGCGCTATTTTGCTTGTCGCACTGTTTTGTGCAGTTTATCACTCGCGCTATTTTGCGCGTCGCATTGTTTTGTGCAGTTCACACTCCCGCTATTTTGCGCGTCGCACTGTTTTGTGCAGTTTATCACCCACGCTTTTTTGCGCGTCGCACCGTTTTGTGCAGTTTATCACTCCCGCTATTTTGCACGTCGTGCGAGTGTGAACTCCGCAAAACAGTGCGACGTGCAAAATAGCGCGAGTGTGAACTCTGCAAAATAGTGCGACATGCAAAATAACATGAGTGATAAACTGCACAAAACAGTGCGACGCGCAAAATAGCGCGAGTGTGAACTGCACAAAACAGCGGACAAGAAAAATAGCGGGAGGGATAAACTGCACAAAACAGTGCGACCCGCAAAATAGCGCGAGTGATAAACTGCACAAAACAGTGCGACGCGCAAAATAGCGCGAGTGATAAACTGCAATAAACAGCGCGACGCGCAAAATAGCGCGAGTGTGAACTGCACCAAAACAGTGCGACGCGCAAAATAGCGCGAGTGATAAACTGCACAACAGTGCGACGCGCAAAATAGCGCGAGTGATAAACTGCACAAAACAGTGCGACGCGCAAAATAGCGCGAGTGATAAACTGCAAAAAACAGTGCGACGCCCAAAATAGCGCGAGTGTGAACTGCACAGAACAGGGCGACGCGCAAAATAACGCGAGTGATAAACTGCACAAAACAGTGCGACGCGCAAAATAGCGCGAGTGTGAACTGCACAAAACAGTGCGACGCGCAAAATAGCGCGAGTGATAAATTGCACAAAACAGTACGACGCGCTAAATAGCGCGAGTTCGAACTGCACAAAACTGTGCGACGTGCAAAATAGCGGGAGTGATAAACTGCACAAAACAGTGCGACGCGCAAAATAGCGCGAGTGTGAACTGCACAAAACAGTGCGACGAGCAAAATAGCGCGAGTGTGAACTGCACAAAACAGTGCGACGCGCAAAATAGCGCGAGTGATAAACTACACAAAACAGTGCGACGCGCAAAATAGCGCGAGTGATAAACTGCACAAAACAGTGCCACGCGGAAAATAGCGCGGGTGATAAACTGCACAAAACAGTGCAACGCGCAAAATAGCGCGAGTGTGAACTGCACAAAACAGTGCGACGCGCAAAATAGCGCGAGTGTGAACTGCACAAAACAGTGCAACGCGCCAAATAGCGCGAGTGATAAACTGCACAAAATAGTGCGACGCGCAAAATAGCGTGAGTGTGAACTGCACAAAACAGTGCGACGCGCAAAATAGCGCGAGTGATAAACAGCACAAAACAGTGCGACGCGCAAAATAGCGTGAGTGTGAACTGCACAAAACAGTGCAACGCGCAAAATAGCGCGAGTGATAAACTGCACAAAACAGTGCGACACGCAAAATAGCGCGAGTGACAAACTGTACAAAACAGTGCAACGCGCACAATAGCGCGTGTGTGAACTGCACAAAACAGTGCGATGCGCAAAATAGCGGGTGATAAACTGCACAAAACGGTGCGACGCGCAAAATAGCGCGAGTGATAATTGCAAACAGTGCAACGCACAAAATAGTGGGAGTGTGAACTGCACAAACAGTGCGACGCGCAAAATAGCGCGAGTGATAAACTGCTGAAAAGTGCGACGAGCAAAATGCGCGAGTGTGAACTGCACAAAAAGTGGACGCGCAAAATAGCGGGAGTGTGAACTGCACAAAACAGTACGACGCGCAAAATAGCGCGAGTGTGAACGGCACAAAATAGTGCGACGCGCAAAATAGCGGAGGGATAAACTGTACAAAACAGTGCAACGCACAAAATAGTGGGAGTGTGAACTGCACAAAACAGTGCGACGCGCAAAATAGCGCGAGTGATAAACTGCTGAAACCAGTGCACGAGCAAAATTGCGCGAGTGTGAACTGCACAAACAGTGCGACGCGCAAAATAGCGGGAGTGTGAACTGCACAAAACAGTACGACGCGCAAATAGCGCGAGTGTGAACGGCACAAAATAGTGCGACGCGCAAAATAGCGGGAGGATAAACTGTACAAAACAGTGCGACCCGCAAAATAGCGCGAGTGATAAACTGCACAAAACAGCAGCGACGCGCAAAATAGCGCGAGTGATAAACTGCACAAAACAGTGCGACGTGCAAAATAGCGCGAGTGTGAATTGCACAAAACGGTGCGACGCGCAAAATAGCGCGAGTGATATACGGCACAACACAGTGCGACGCGCAAAATAGCGGGAGGGATAAACTGCACAAAACAGTGCGACCCGCAAAATAGCGCGAGTGATAACTGCACAAAACAGTGCGACGCGCAAAATAGCGCGAGTGATAAACTGCACAAAACAGTGCGACGCGCAAAATAGCGCGAGTGTGAACTGCACAAAACGGTGCGACACGCAAAATAGCGCGAGTGATAAACTGCACAAAACAGTGCGACGCGGAAAATAGCGCGAGTTGATAAACTGCACAAAACAGTGCGACGCGCAAAATAGCGCGAGTGTGAACTGCACAAAACAGTGCGACGCGCAAAATAGCGCGAGTGATAAACTGCACAAAAGTGCGACGCGCAAAATAGCGCGAGTGATAAACTGCACAAAACTGTGCCACGCGAAAAACAGCGCGAGTGATAAACTGCACAAAACAGTGCGACGCGCAAAATAGCGCGAGTGATAAACTGCACAAAACAGTGCGACGTGCAAAATAGCGCGAGTGTGAATTGCACAAAACGGTGCGACGCGCAAAATAGCGCGAGTGATATACGGCACAACACAGTGCCACGCGAAAAATAGCGGGAGTGATAAACTGCACAAAACGGTGCGACGCGCAAAATAGCGCGAGTGATAAATTGCACAAAACAGTGCAACGCACAAAATAGTGGGAGTGTGAACTGCACAAAACAGTGCGACGCGCAAAATAGCGCGAGTGATAAACTGCTGAAAACAGTGCGACGAGCAAAATTGCGCGAGTGTGAACTGCACAAAACAGTGCGACGCGCAAAATAGCGGGAGTGTGAACTGCACAAAACAGTACGACGCGCAAAATAGCGCGAGTGTGAACGGCACAAAATAGTGCGACGCGCAAAATAGCGGGAGGGATAAACTGTACAAAACAGTGCGACCCGCAAAATAGCGCGAGTGATAAACTGCACAAAACAGTGCGACGCGCAAAATAGCGCGAGTGATAAACTGCACAAAACAGTGCGACGTGCAAAATAGCGCGAGTGTGAATTGCACAAAACGGTGCGACGCGCAAAATAGCGCGAGTGATATACGGCACAACACAGTGCGACGCGAAAAATAGCGCCAGTGATAAACTGCACAAAATAGTGCGACGCGCAAAATAGCGCGAGTGATAAACTGCACAAAACAGTGCGACGCGCAAAATAGCGCGAGTGATAAACTGCACAAAACAGTGCGACGCGCAAAATAGCGCGAGTGATAAACTGCACAAAACTGTGCCACGCGAAAAACAGCGCGAGTGATAAACTGCACAAAACAGTGCAACGCGCAAAATAGCGCGAGTGTGAACTGCATAAAACAGTGCGACGCGCAAAATAGCACGAGTGATAAACTGCACAAAACAGTACAACGCGCTAAATAGCGCGAGTGGGAACTGCACAAAACAGTGCGACGCGCAAAATAGCGCGAGTGATAAATTGCACAAAATAGTACGACGCGCTAAATAGCGCGAGTGCGAACTGCACAAAACAGTGCGACGTGCAAAATAGCGGAGTGATAAACTGCACAAAACAGTGCGACGCGCAAAATAGCGGGAGTGATAAACTGCACAAAACAGTGCGACGCGCAAAATAGCGCGAGTGTGAACTGCACAAAACAGTGCGACGTGCAAAATAGCGCGAGTGATAAACTCCACAAAACAGTGCGACGCGCAAAATAGCGCGAGTGATAAACTGCACAAAACAGTGCGACGCGCAAAATAGCGCGAGTGATAAACTCCACAAAACAGTGCCACGCGAAAAATAGCGCGAGTGATAAACTACACAATACAGTGCAACGCGCAAAATAGCGCGAGTGTGAACTGCACAAAACAGAGCGACGCGCAAAATAGCGCGAGTGTGAACTGCACAAAACAGTGCAAGGCGCCAAATAGCGCGAGTGATAAACTGCACAAAATAGTGCGACGCGCAAAATAGCGTGAGTGTGAACTGCACAAAACAGTGCGACGCACAAAATAGCGCGAGTGATAAACAGCACAAAACAGTGCGACGCGCAAAATAGCGGGTGTGTGAACTGCACAAAATAGTGCAACGCGCAAAACAGCGGGAGTGCTAAACTGCACAAAATAGTGCGACGCGCAAAATAGCGCGAGTGTGACCTGCACAAAACAGTGCGACGCGCAGAATAGCGGGAGGGATAAACTGCACAAAACAGTGCGACGCGCAAAATAGCGCGAGTGATAAACTGCAAAATATAGTGCGACGCGCAAAATAGCGAGAGTGTTAAACTGCACAAAACAGGGCGACCCGCAAAATAGCGCGAGTGTGAACTGGACAAAACAGTGCGACGCGCAGAATAGCGGGAGTGATAAACTGCACAAAACAGTGCGACACGCAAAATAGCGCGAGTGACAAACTGCACAAAACAGTGCGACGCGCACAATAGCGCGTGTGTGAACTGCACAAAACAGTGCGACGCGCAAAATAGCGGGAGTGATAAACTGCACAAAACGGTGCGACGCGCAAAATAGCGCGAGTGATAAATTGCACAAAACAGTGCAACGCACAAAATAGCGGGAGTGTGAACTGCACAAAACAGTGCGACGCGCAAAATAGCGCGAGTGATAAACTGCTGAAAACAGTGCGACGAGCAAAATAGCGCGAGTGTGAACTGCACAAAACAGTGCGACGCGTAAAATAGCGCGAGTGTGAACTGTACAAAACAGTGCGACGCGCAAAATGGCGGGAGGGATAAACTGCACAAAACGTGCGACCCGCAAAATAGCGCGAGTGATAAACTGCACAAAACAGTGCGACGCGCAAAATAGCGCGAGTGATAAACTGCACAAAACAGTGCGACGCGCAAAATAGCGCGAGTGTGAACTGCACAAAACGGTGCGACACGCAAAATAGCGCGAGTGATAAACGGCACAAAACAGTGCGACGCGGAAAATAGCGCGAGTGATAAACTGCACAAAACAGTGCGACGCGCAAAATAGCGCGAGTGTGAACTGCAAAACAGTGCGACCCGCAAAATAGCGCGAGTGATAAACTGCACAAAACAGTGCGACGCGCAAAATAGCGCGAGTGATAAACTGCACAAAACAGTGCGACGCGCAAAATAGCGCGAGTGTGAACTGCACAAAACGGTGCGACGCGCAAAATAGCGCGAGTGATAAACGGCACACAGTGCGACGCGGAAAATAGCGCGAGTGATAAACTGCACAAAACAGTGCGACGCGCAAAATAGCGCGAGTGATAAACTGCAAAAAACTGTGCGACACCCAAAATAGCGCGCGTGTGAACTGCACAAAACAGGGCGACGCGCAAAATAGCGCGAGTGATAAACTGCACAAAACAGTGCGACGCGCAAAATAGCGCGAGTGTGAACTGCACAAAACAGTGCGACGCGCAAAATAGCGCGAGTGATAAACTGCACAAAACAGTACGACGCGCTAAATAGCGCGAGTGCGAACTGCACAAAACAGTGCGACGTGCAAAATAGCGGAGTGATAAACTGCACAAAACAGTGCGACGCGCAAAATAGCGGGAGTGAGAAACTGCACAAAACAGTGCGACGCGCAAAATAGCGCGAGTGTGAACTGCACAAAACAGTGCGACGCGCAAAATAGCGCGAGTGATAAACTGCAAAATATAGTGCGACGCGCAAAATAGCGAGAGTGTTAAACTGCACAAAACAGGGCGACTCGCAAAATAGTGCGAGTGTGAACTGGACAAAACAGTGCGACGCGAAGAATAGCGGGAGTGATAAACTGCACAAAACAGTGCGACGCGCAAAATAGCGGGAGTGATAAACTGCACAAAACGGTGCGACGCGCAAAATAGCGCGAGTGATAAATTGCACAAAACAGTGCAACGCACAAAATAGCGGGAGTGTGAACTGCACAAAACAGTGCGACGCGCAAAATAGCGCGAGTGATAAACTGCTGAAAACAGTGCGACGAGCAAAATAGCGCGAGTGTGAACTGCACAAAACAGTGCGACGCGCAAAATAGCGCGAGTGTGAACTGCACAAAACAGTGCGACGCGCAAAATAGCGGGAGGGATAAACTGCACAAAACAGTGCGACGCGCAAAATAGCGCGAGTGATAAACTGCACAAAACAGTGCGACGCGCAAAATAGCGCGAGTGTGAACTGCACAAAACAGTGCGACGCGCAAAATAGCGCGAGTGATAAACGGCACAAAACAGTGCGACGCGGAAAATAGCGCGAGTGATAAACTGCACAAAACAGTGCGACGTGCAAAATAGCGCGAGTGTGAACTGCACAAAACAGTGCGACGCGCAAAATAGCGGGAGTGATAAACTGCACAAAACAGTGCGACCCGCAAAATAGCTCGAGTGATAAACTGCACAAAACAGTGCGACGCGCAAAATAGCGCGAGTGATAAACTGCACAAAACAGTGCGACGCGCAAAATAGCGCGAGTGTGAACTGCACAAAACAGTGCGACGCGCAAAATAGCGCGAGTGATAAACGGCACAACACAGTGCGACGCGGAAAATAGCGCGAGTGATAAACTGCACAAAACAGTGCGACGCGCAAAATAGCGCGAGTGATAAACTGCAAAAAACTGTGCGACACCCAAAATAGCGCGCGGGTGAACTGCACAAAACAGGGCGACGCGCAAAATAGCGCGAGTGATAAACTGCACAAAACAGTGCGACGCGCAAAATAGAGCGTGTGTGAACTGCACAAAACAGTGCGACGCGCAAAATAGCGTGAGTGATAAACTGCAAAAAACAGTACGACGCGCTAAATAGCGCGAGTGCGAACTGCACAAAACAGTGCGACGTGCAAAATAGCGGAGTGATAAACTGCACAAAACAGTGCGACGCGCAAAATAGCGGGAGTGAGAAACTGCACAAAACAGTGCAACGCGCAGAATAGCGTGAGTGTGAACTGCACAAAACAGTGCGACGCGCAAAATAGCGCGAGTGATAAACTGCAAAATATAGTGCGACGCGCAAAATAGCGAGAGTGTTAAACTGCACAAAACAGGGCGACTCGCAAAATAGTGCGAGTGTGAACTGGACAAAACAGTGCGACGCAAGAATAGCGGAGTGATAAACTGCACAAAACAGTGCGACGCGCAAAATAGCGGAGTGATAAACTGCACAAAACGGTGCGACGCGCAAAATAGCGCGAGTGATAAATTGCACAAAACAGTGCAACGCACAAAATAGCGGGAGTGTGAACTGCACAAAACAGTGCAACGCGCAAAATAGCGCGAGTGATAAACTGCTGAAAACAGTGCGACGAGCAAAATAGCGCGAGTGTGAACGGAAAAAACAGTGCGACGCGCAAAATAGCGCGAGTGTGAACTGCACAAAACAGTGCGACGCGCAAAATAGCGGGAGTGATAAACTGCACAAAACAGTGCGACCCGCAAAATAGCGCGAGTGATAAACTGCGCAAAACAGTGCGACGCGCAAAATAGCGCGAGTGATAAACTCCACAAAACAGTGCGACGCGCAAAATAGCGCGAGTGTGAACTGCACAAAACAGTGCGACGCGCAAAATAGCGCGAGTGATAAACTGCACAAAACAGTGCGACGCGCAAAATAGCGCGAGTGATAAACTGCACAAAACAGTGCGACGCGCAAAATAGCACGAGTGTGAACTGCACAAAACAGTGCGACGCGCAAAATAGCGGGAGGGATAAACTGCACAAAACAGTGCGACCCGCAAAATAGCGCGAGTGATAAACTGCACAAAACAGTGCGACGCGCAAAATAGCGCGAGTGATAAACTGCACAAAACAGTGCGACGCGCAAAATAGCGCGAGTGTGAACTGCACAAAACGGTGCGACGCGCAAAATAGCGCGAGTGATAAACGGCACAACACAGTGCGACGCGGAAAATAGCGCGAGTGATAAACTGCACAAAACAGTGCGACGCGCAAAATAGCGCGAGTGATAAACTGCAAAAAACAGTGCGACGCCCAAAATAGCGCGAGTGTGAACTGCACAAAACAGGGCGACGCGCAAAATAGCGCGAGTGATAAACTGCACAAAACAGTGCGACGCGCAAAATAGCGCGAGTGTGAACTGCACAAAACAGTGCGACGCGCAAAATAGCGCGAGTGATAAACTGCACAAAACAGTACGACGCGCTAAATAGCGCGAGTGCGAACTGCACAAAACAGTGCGACGTGCAAAATAGCGGAGTGATAAACTGCACAAAACAGTGCGACGCGCAAAATAGCGGGAGTGAGAAACTGCACAAAACAGTGCAACGCGCAGAATAGCGTGAGTGTGAACTGCACAAAACAGTGCGACGCGCAAAATAGCGCGAGTGATAAACTGCAAAATATAGTGCGACGCGCAAAATAGCGAGAGTGTTAAACTGCACAAAACAGGGCGACTCGCAAAATAGTGCGAGTGTGAACTGGACAAAACA
>JAPPVO010003188.1:0-31581 GCA_030407325.1 Camellia japonica
TGGCCCATAATTTTCAAAGATGCCCATCAATTTTGTAAAACTTGTTTGCGCTGTCAGCAAATGGGTTCGATGTCTCGGCGTGACATGATGCCAATGTCCCCTATTCTTGTGGTAGAAAAATTTGATGTGTGGGGGATTGATTTTATGGGCCCTTTCCTGTCGTCATTCGGGTTTGAGTACATTCTTTTGGCAGTAGATTATGTGTCTAAGTGGGTGGAGGCAATAGCTACCCGAACAAACGATCATAGAGTGGTAATCAAGTTTTTGCATAAAATTTGATGGATCGTTGAACACACCAAAATTAATTACTAAACTATACCAAATTCAATTAGAATAATGGCAAGTCCAGGTATCGATCCACAGGGACTATTGTGAAATTAAACTAATTTAATTATTAAATTCCTAAATTAATTTTGATAAAAAGATTGAATGATCATAACCTAATTTAATAACGAATAAATTAAACTAAGGAATTAAATTATCAAGAATAATTGAAATTGGGTTTACTGAATTGGGGAAAAATCCTAGGGTAGAGAATTCACCACTAACCACATAATTAGGGTTTTCAATTGAAATCAATTATGCTATGGTTTGAACGGATTAATGTTACGCAACTACAAATTCGAAGCATTTGACAAGAAGATCATCACATCAATGTACGAGCACGAACCATCTCAAGTAATACGAATCGTTCACTCTAAACTAAGGTAGTGATACGACTCGTTCCTCGTAGCATGGTTCGTCTCATACGTTGAATGTGAAGGAATAGAAAACACATGTATGGATAACATTCAACAATCACAGAAAGTCAAATATTCGAAGGAATAATGAAAATATATATAAAGAAACTTCTAAAACACCATACAAATGTTCAAACCTTCACATATTTAAAATCAAAAAGAAAACTAAATAATTACATGGCTAGGGTTTCATCAAAACCCTAGAAAAGGAGACTAGCCACTCATGGAGGAGTGGGAGGAGGTAAATGGAGAAGGAACCACCATGGGAGACATCTTTGAAGCTTCTTGTTTCTTTCTCTTTCCCAAACCCTAGCCTCTCTCTTTAGGTCAAAACAATTTCAGAACCCTAGAAAAGCCTTTCCCTTTTCTTTTTATACTTCTATTCACTTCCAAACAGGTTTAAAACATCAGTTTGACTTTTCCAGAAAAAGTCAACTCTGTCCAAATTGTCTTTTTGTCCATTTTATGCTCCGACAATATACAACCTGATTGACATTCAACACACATAAAGTATACGGTTTGACCAGCAAGTGAAGTTAAGAGATTGTAATTAACGGGCTCAATGATGTACAATTCGGCCTTAATCAGTGATTTTAAATCAATTCAAACTAGAGGTGGGAAAAAGTATTTTATCACTTTTATAGATGACTATACTAGATATAGTTATGTTTATTTAATTCGAACCAAGGATGAAGTTTTGGAAACTTTCATTCAACATAAGAATGAAGTTGAAAATCAACTTGGTAAGAAAATTAACAAACTTAGAACTGATAGAGGTTGTGAACATGAATCACCTTTTGGTGAATTTTGTAAAGAATATGGAATAATTCATCAAACCACTGCTCCTTACTCACCTCAACAAAATGAAATTGCTGAAAGGAAAAATAGGACTTTAAAAGAAATTATGAATGACATGTTAATAAGTTCTGGATTACCTCAGAACTTGTGGGGGAAGCAATATTTTCTGCTAATTATATACTTAATAAAGTATCCCGAAAGAAAGTAAATCAACACCTTATGAAATGTGGCATGGGAGAGTACCATCCTACAAATACTTAAAAGTGTGGAGGTGTTTGGCTAAAGTGGCTATTCCTAGTCCTAAAAAGACTAAGATAGGTCCTAAAATAGTTGCTTGCATTTTCATTGGTTATGCCATTGTCACGACCCAAACCCGCCCCTATGGGTTTAGCATCGTAACCGGCCAGTAATCCGAGATTACCGAAGGCCTGCTTAACAGTAATACAGTAAAACAGAGTACAGGGGCATGGCGGAAGCCATTACAGTAAACAAACAATGTCCAATGAGCTGTGACAGGCTGTATGCAAAAAGACTTTCCATACATAATTACATTCGGTACAGAAACAGTATATACATACATGTACAATCATTCAGAAGACAGGGACCTAATCCCTATTAACAGTACAGTACTATAAGTCTATACAGTATTACAAAAACAGTACAGAGACAGACGGGGAAATAAAAACACCCCTAAGCCATAGCTAGACAGGCTCGGAACCTCGCGGTGAGGCACAGTGGTTGGCTTGACAAAACTGAAGTTTACCCTGACGCTTCTAGCTTTGATCCGGTGCATGTACACCTACATATATATATGAGCAGTGAGCTAAAGCCCAGTGAATAACATAAAGCGTAAAGGGGTTTAGAATGAATGTCCTTACAGTAATGAAAGCAGTTCATTTCAATCAGTATATCAGTTGTTCAGTACAGTAAACAGTCATATGTGGTACATCCATTAGCATAACAGTAAACAGTAGGTCTTAAAAGACCGAACAATCAATGATGGCCATCAATCAGTAAACAGTAATGGTTCCAACGAGGGAACCGACAGAGATCTCTATAACAGTAACAGTCAGTAACAGTAATTGCTAAGGATGCCACAATACAGTTCAGAATATAGGACATACATTCATTTAGTTAACAGTATCAGTTCAGAAAATAGTACAGTTCAGTATTCAAAAGATAATCATTTTGAACATATCTTTACACAATTGTTACTCACAGAGTTCTGGGCTACAGTAGGCTAGAGCGTCTCCTCGAAATGCCAACCCTAAACAGTACAGAATGAACACACACTAAGCTACACAGTTGGGAAGGATAATAATAATTTAATCCCTAATTGCCTCGGTGTGTTCTACATCTATATCCTCATTAAGATGTCTTAAACTAGCCTAAGAATGCCTAGGATGGGATGAGGATGCAAAGATGTATTCAGAAAACATTTTCAGAATTTGCAGTGAACAGGGTCCCGCTCGAGCGTAGGTTACTCCGCTCGAGCGGACCAAAAAGTACTGGATAGGTGAAATTCACGCTCAACGCCCGCTCGAGCGTGTCACCCAATCCTCCGCTCGAGCGGGCTGGTGAACAGTGCAAAGTACTGGGAGCTCGAATTTCCCGCTCAAGCGCCATATTCCCCGCTCGAGCGGAAGACCAAAATCTGGAAAATCCAGATTTGAGCTCCAAGCTCAAAACTCAAGTTTTCAAACACCAAATTCGATTCTCTTGGGCCCATTTTCTGGAAAACCTTTGTAAACACATATAATCACATGATTTAAAGATCAATTTGGTAAATCAAAGCCCAAGGGTGTTTAATTCAAACTCAAATTCAAATCAATTTTCATGAACATGCTACAAACATGACACGCATGAGTTTAAATCATTTCAAAGCTTTAGATACAAGCTCAAATGAGCTAATATCTTCAAAAACATAGTGAAATCATGGTCCATTGTAAAAATATGAACATGCATGTACAATTTCATAAAAGAACAACTTCAAAACTTCAAGATGAAGGCATGCATGCATGAATTAAGCTATATCTCAACACCATTGAACCAATTCAAGCCTTAGGTCACTAAAGGCCCACTAATCATGCAAGAATAAACTCAATTACACAATAAAGAGGGTGAAATTCATACCTAGGTTCCTCAATAACAAGTCTAGGTTCAATTTGCCAATTATCCTTCAATTCCTCAAGATTCAAGCCAAACAACAAGTTGAATTCAATTCACTCACTTTCTCTCTCTCTATGGTCGGTTGTGGTGAGGAAGGAGCTGATCAAATGTTGTGTTTACATGTACTAAGGCTCAATATTTTAATAAACAAAGGCCCACTCACAATGACAAAATAGTAATTAAGTCAACAATGCAATTTGACCCATTTTAATCTAATTAAAACATACCAAATCAATTTTCAGATAAATATGCCATAAAATCACATAAATTGTGACGATCATAAAACACTAATCGATTTCCAATTCGACCGTCGATAAGGCCTTCAATTAACAATTTAAACACAAAGACATGAACAGATAATTAAACGATCAACAGATAGAATGCAATTCAAATAGGTACACTCAATCAATTCGGTTCCAGTTTTCAGTCAATCAGTTCAGTATTTCAATTACTTCAATTATCAGTCATAATCAGTCTCAGTTTAACAGTATTCGGTAGTTCATCGGTAAACAGTGGTGAGGGTTATTACAGTCTCCCCTCCTTAAAAAGAGTTTAGTCCTCTAAACTCGAGTTACCTTCATTCTGGAAGAAAACAAGGTTCAGTGGAAACAGTTCAGGATATCTTTTAGCCATGTCATCTTCCCTTTCCCAAGTGGCATACACGGCACCATGGTTTTGCCAGTCAACTTTTACTAACAGGATCTCTTTGTTTCTCAACTTCTTGATCCGTCTGTTTACGATATGTACGGGCCGTTCCTCGTAAATGTAGTCATCACTCAGCACTACACGAGTCGACTCTATTACATGGAAAGGATCCCGGAGGTGGTCCCTCAACATAGAGATGTGGAAGACGTTGTGCATAAGCTCCATTTCAGGAGGAAGCGCAACTTGAAACGCCACCGGATTGATTTTCTCAATAATCTCATACGGTCCAACATACCTCGGCGCTAACTTGCCTTTGACTCCAAAACGAGTCTGGCCTTTCATCGGTGTCACTTTTACAAAAACGTGATCAGCCACTTCATATTCTCTGTCTCGTCTTCTGACATCTGCATAACTTTTCTGTCTGCTCTGTGCAGTTTTCAATCTCTGTTGTATCAGTTTCACTTTCTCAGTTGTTTCATATACAATTTCGGGCCCAAGCAAAGGCCCATCTCCAACTTCTGCCCAGCAGATCGGAGATCTACATTTTCTGCCATACAATGCCTCGAAAGGCGCCATACCAATACTTGAATGATAGCTGTTGTTGCAGGCGAATTCAGCTAAAGGCAAATGGCTTTCCCAGTTTTCCTGAAAATCAAGGACACACATTCTCAATAAATCCTCCAGAGTCTGGATGGTTCTTTCTGATTGGCCATCTGTCTGAGGATGATAGGCACTACTCAGTCTCAGTTCAGTACCCAATGTAGTCTGTAGGCTTTGCCAAAACCTCGATGTAAACTTCGAATCCCTATCAGAAACAATGGACACAGGCACTCCATGTAGTCTAACAATTTCATCAATATAGAGTATAGCCAATTTGTCCGCATTATAAATCGTCTTAACAGGTAAGAAGTGAGCAGATTTAGTCAGTCTATCAACAATAACCCAAATTGAGTCCATACCTTTACTGGAGCGAGGCAATCCAACGATAAAATCCATAGTAATATGTTTCCATTTCCACTCCGGTATGGGTAAGGGTTGCAGTAAGCCTGCGGGTCGCTGATGTTCAGCTTTAACTTGTTGGCAATGAAGACATTTCGATACAAAATCGGCAATTTCTTTCTTCATTCCCGGCCACCAAAAATTATGTTTCAGATCTTGGTACATTTTCGTATTCCCTGGGTGGATAGAAAATTTTGAATTGTGGCCCTCTTGCAGAACTCTTCTTTTCAATTCAGAATCATTCGGTACACACAGTCTTCCTTGAAATTTCAGTACATTGTTTTCAAATTTGAAACCCGATCTCGGTTTAGATTCTCTTTCTTCGATGATCTTCTTCAAGAAGTCATCCGTTTGCTGTTTCTCTTTAATTTCTTCGATCAATGCCGGTTGAGTAGAAATAGCAGCTATTGTTCCACCTTGTTCTCTCAAAACAACTTCAATTTCAGATTTCTCAAGGTCACAAAGCAACTCTTTCTGTCCAGTGAGCAAACAAGCTAAATTTGCAATCGACTTCCGGCTCAGTGCATCGGCAACAGTGTTGGCTTTCCCCGGATGGTACAAAATCTGTAGGTCATAATCTTTGATCAATTCTAACCATCTCCGCTGCCTCATATTCAGCTCTTTCTGAGTGAAGAAATACTTCAGACTCTTGTGGTCGGTATATACTTCACATGTCGCCCCATATAGGTAGTGACGCCAGATTTTCAGTGCAAATACTACTGCAGCAAGTTCCAGATCGTGGGTCGGGTAGTTCTTTTCGTGCGGTCTCAGTTGTCGGGAAGCATAAGCAATAACTCTCCCATTCTGCATTAAAACACACCCCAAACCCTTATAAAAAGCATCACTAAATACAGTATAACCATCCGTTCCTGAAGGTAAGGTAAGAACTGGTGCAGTCACGAGTCGAGTTTTCAACTCTTAGAATGCTGATTCCCTTTGGTCAGTCCAGTCAAATGATATCCTCTTCTGAGTCAATTGAGTCAATGGCAAAGCAATTTTGGAGAAATCTTTGACAAATCTTCTGTAATATCCAGCCAAACCCAAAAAGTTTCGGACTTCTGTCACATTTGTTGGTCTAGGCCAGTTCACTACAGCTTCAATTTTCTGCGGATCAACGGAAATCCCATCTTTGCTGACAACATGCCCCAAAAACATAACATGCTCAAGCCAGAATTCACATTTAGACAGTTTAGCATAAAGTTTCTGTTCTCTTAAGGTCTGTAGGGCAGGTCTCAGATGATGTTCATGTTCTTCTATACTTTTGGAATAAATCAGAATGTCATCAATAAATACAACAACAAAGTCATCAAGGTACGGTTTAAAGATTCTGTTCATGAGGTCCATAAATGCAGCAGGTGCATCGGTAACTCCAAAAGGCATAACTAAAAATTCGTAATGTCCATACCTCGTTCGAAAAGCAGTTTTATCAATGTCTTCTGGTTTAACTTTCAGTTGGTGATACCCGGATCTGAGATCAATCTTAGAAAATACTTGAGCACCCTGTAACTGATCAAATAAGTCATCAATTCGAGGCAATGGGTATTTATTTTTCACAGTTACCTTGTTCAGTTCACGGTAGTCAATACACAGTCTCAGTGAGCCGTCCTTCTTTTTCACAAACAAGACGGGTGCGCCCCACGGTAAAGTACTAGGCCTGATGAACTTCTTATCTAACAGTTCCTGTAATTGTACTTTCAGTTCTTTCAATTCAGTTGGAGCCATTCTGTAAGGAGCTTTAGATACTGGCTGGGTACCCGGAATCACATCAACGGTGAATTCAATCTCCCTGTCAATCAAATCCCCTGGCAGATTATCTGGGAAAACATCTGGGAATTCTCTGACTATGGGAATACTGTTCACATTAGCATTATCATCAGTAGATACAGTCAATACAGAACACAGATACCCTTTACACCCCTTTCTAATCAGTTTAACAGCTTTCACAAATGAAATCAAATACGGAGGAGGTACTACTCCAACCCCATTAAACACAAATTCAGGTAAACCCGGTGGACGGAAAACTACTTGTTTCGTTACACAGTCTATGGTGGCATGATATTTCGTTAACCAGTCCATCCCCAATATTACGTCAAAATGATCACTATTCAGTGGCAGTAAATCAATAAACAAATGTACATCTCCAACAATAATTTCACAAGCAGGGTACATGTATGCACAAGTCATGGATCCCCCAACGGGTGATGATACAGCTAAAAGATAGTTCATAGGTTCTAAGGGTCTATTCAATTTTCGCGAGAAAGCATGCAATACATAAGAATGTGTAGACCCCGAATCAATCAGTACATATGCATTTTGAGTACAAATGGAGAGCATACCTGACACAACGATCTCAGTATTTTGTACGTCTCCCGTACTAGGGCGAAGACTCGGCCCTGCCTCATAGGCTCTTTCCCGGTAGCTTTGGGGTTCGGTTTTGGTGCAACAGTTGATGCTGCTGCGCTTGGTGCAGCTTTACTATTGGTCTGCGAAGCAGAGGGGCAGTCTTTAACCATGTGGCCCACCTTGCCATACCTGTAACAGGCTCTAGATATTTTGTAACAAACCCCTTTGTGCTTCCTGCCACATTCAGAACAGGGTGGGATAAAACCACTCCCTTGGCTGGGGTTAGTTGTTGACCCCGTATTCTGTTTTTTGTTCAATGGGTTATGCTTGCCCTTCTTAAACTTAAAACCCTGCCTTTTACTACGCCATTCAGATGCCAGCGTTTCAGATTGTTTCACAGCTTCGATGTTCGACTCAGCCATCAATGCTCGGTCGAGAACACCTACGTAGGTCGGTAGCTTTAAAACACTTATTCTGTCGAGTATTGCAACATTAAGGCCGCCTTCAAATTTTCTCGCCTTCAAATTTTCAGTGTCCACCATATGTGGTGCATATCTAGCAAGCTCGATTTCAAAGAAGGACTCCTTAAACTGAGCCCAAGTCACTACAGTGTTGGTGTCACGGATCAGCATCCACCACCTTCTGGCCTCTTCTTGCAAGGTGAAGGTAGCTAACAGTACTTTATTTGCTTCCGAGCACGGAAACACTTCAAATAACTTTTTTGTTTCAAGGAGCCATGCTTCAACTTTTAGCGGTTCCAGGCCTCCCTGAAAGGATGGCGGTTTCATTTTGCTGAACTTCTGGGTGAGAGCAATTATGTCCCCATCATTCACATTGACATTCTGTTCCGGCTGTACCGGAGGAGGAGGTGGGGCCTGTTGATTCTGTTGTTGCTCTAATCTTGCAGTTATTAGTTCCATCATTCTTTCCATTCTTGTCATTCTTGCCTCAGTGGATGAGGATTCAGATTCATTTGCAGTTCTTGTATTATCCATTTCACTATAAGCAGTGGTAGCAATTATAAACATAAACAGTTGCATACTTAAACAGTTTAACACATTAGCATATATTCAGTCATGTCATAATCACACACTTTTCATGCTCATGGAATGCCTAATCACTTTTCTAGGACATCCTATAGCTCATTTGGACACGTGTGTGCGGTATAACTCGTGGTTAAGTATCGCTCTGATATCACTCTGTCACGACCCAAACCCGCCCCTATGGGTTTAGCACCGTAACCGGCCAGTAATCCGAGATTACCGAAGGCCTGCTTAACAGTAATACAGTAAAACAGAGTACAGGGGCATGGCGGAAGCCATTACAGTAAACAAACAATGTCCAATGAGCTGTGACAGGCTGTATGCAAAAAGACTTTCCAT
Source organism: Camellia japonica (assembly GCA_030407325.1). Classification (NCBI taxonomy): domain Eukaryota; kingdom Viridiplantae; phylum Streptophyta; class Magnoliopsida; order Ericales; family Theaceae; genus Camellia; species Camellia japonica. The sequence continues at coordinate 9,077 of JAPPVO010003188.1, forward strand.
ACATAATTACATTCGATACAGAAACAGTATATACATACATGTACAATCATTCAGAAGACAGGGACCTAATCCCTATTAACAGTACAGTACTATCAGTCTATATAGTATTACAAAAACAGTACAGAAACAGACGGGGAAATAAAAACACCCCTAAGCCATAGCTAGACAGGCTCGGAACCTCGCGGTGAGGCACAGTGGTTGGCGTGACAAAACTGAAGTTTACCCTGACGCTTCTACCTTTGATCCGGTGCTTCTACACCTACATATATATATGAGCAGTGAGCTAAAGCCCAGTGAATAACATAAAGCATAAAGGGGTTTAGAATGAATGTCCTTACAGTAATGAAAGCAGTTCATTTCAATCAGTATATCAGTTGTTCAGTACAGTAAACAGTTATATGTGGTACATCCATTAGCATAACAGTAAACAGTAGGTCTTAAAAGATCGAACAGTCAATGATGGCCATCAATCAGTAAACAGTAATGGTTCCAACGAGGGAACCGACAGAGATCTCTATAACAGTAACAGTCAGTAACAGTAATTACTAAGGATGCCACAATACAGTTCAGAATATAGGACATACATTCATTCAGTTAACAGTATCAGTTCAGAAAACAGTACAGTTCAGTATTCAAAAGATAATCATTTTGAACATATCTTTACACAATTGTTACTCACAGAGTTCTGGGCTACAGTAGGCTAGAGCGTCTCCTCGAAATGCCAACCCTAAACAGTACAGAATGAACACACACTAAGCTACACAGTTGGGAAGAATAATAATAATTTAATCCCTAATTACCTCGGTGTGTTCTACATCTATATCCTCATTAAGATGTCTTAAACTAGGCCTAAGAATGCCTAGGATGGGATGATGATGCAAAGATGTATTCAGAAAACATTTTCAGAATTTGCAGTGAAACAGGGTCCCGCTCGAGCATAGGTTACTCCGCTCGAGCGGCCAGGCAAACAAAGGTCCCCGCTCGAGCGTCAACTTACCCGCTCGAGCGGACCAAAAAGTACTGGATAGGTGAAATTCACGCTCGACGCCCGCTCGAGCGTGTCACCCAATCCTCCGCTCGAGCGGGCTGGTGAACAGTGCAAAGTACTGGGAGCTCGAATTTCCCGCTCGAGCGCCATATTCCCCGCTCGAGTGGAAGACCAAAATCTGGAAAATCCAGATTTGAGCTCCAAGCTCAAAACTCAAGTTTTCAAACACCAAATTCGATTCTCTTGGGCCCATTTTCTGGAAAACCTTTGTAAACACATAGAATCACATGATTAAAATATTAATTTGGTAAATCAAAGCCCAAGGGTGTTTAATTGAAACTCAAATTCAAACCAATTTTCATGAACATACTACAAACATGACACGCATGAGTTTAAATCATTTCAAAGCTTTAGATACAAGCTCAAATGAGCTAATATCTTCAAAAACATAGTGAAATCATGGTCCATTGTAAAAATATGAACATGCATGTACAATTTCATAAAAGAATAACTTCAAAACTTCAAGATGAAGGCATGCATGCATGAATTAAGCTATATCTCAACACCATTGAACCAATTCAAGCCTTAGGTCCCTAAAGGCCCACTAATCATGCAAGAATAAACTCAATTACACAATAAAGAGGGTGAAATTCATACCTAGGTTCCTCAATAACAAGTCTAGAGGTTCAATTTGCCAATTATCCTTCAATTCTTCAAGATTCAAGCCAAACAACAAGTTGAATTCAATTCACTCACTTTCTCTCTCTCTATGGTCGGTTATGGTGAGGAAGGAGCTGATCAAATGTTGGGTTTACATGTACTAAGGCTCAATATTTTAATAAACAAAGGCCCACTCACAATGGCAAAATAGTAATTAAGTCAACAATGCAATTTGACCCATTTTAATCTAATTAAAACATACCAAATCAATTTTCAGATAAATATGCCATAAAATCACATAAATTGTGACGATCATAAAACACTAATCGATTTCCGATTCGGCCGCTGATAAGGCCTTCAATTAACAATTTAAATACAAAGACATGAACAGATAATTAAACGATCAACAGATAGAATGCAATTCAAATAGGTACACTCAATCAATTCGGTTCTAGTTTTCAGTCAATCAGTTCAGTATTTCAATTACTTCAATTATCAGTCATAATCAGTCTCAGTTTAACAGTATTCGGTAGTTCATCGGTAAACAGTGGTGAGGGTTATTACAGCCATGAATAGTAGTGTATATCGGTTTTTGATTCATAAATCAGAACATTCCGAAATGTATATAAATACTATTATTGAATCTCGAAATGCATCATTCTTTGAACATGTATTTCCTAATAAAATTGGACAAGAGACTAGTACTAATAAAATATCTTGTGATGCTATTACTAGTCATGATCAATAACAAAATCAATAATAAGAGCAAGAGATAGATTAAAATGAGAAAGAGGAACCTAGACGTAGTAAACGTGCTAAAATCTCAAAATCTTTTGGTCTAAATTTTCTAACATTTTTAGAAAATGAGCCTTTAACTTTTAAAGAGGCTATGTCCAGTCCTAAAGCTCCTTTATGGAAATAGGCTGTCAATAGCGAAGTTGAATCCATCCTGCAAAATCACACTTGGGAATTGGTGGATTTACCACCAGGGTGTAAACCTCTTGGATATAAGTGGATCTTCAAAAGGAAAATAAAAGCGGATGGATCAATAGACAAATACAAGGCAAGACTTGTGGTCAAAAGTTTTAGACAAAAAGAAAGTCTAAATTACTTTGACATGTACTCACCGGTTACTAGAATAACATCCATTAGAATGCTAATTGCTATTGCATCATTGTACAATCTAGAAATTCATCAAATGGATGTGAAAACCGCTTTCTTAAATAGTGAGTTAGATGAAAATTTTTACATGGAACAACCAACAGGATTTTCTGTTCCAGGAAAAGAAAAGAAAGTGTGTAAATTGGTTAAATCATTATATGGTTTAAAACAAGCACTAAAGTAATGGCATGAGAAATTAGACAAAGCAATGATGTCAAATGGATTCAAAATTAATAAATGTGACAAATGTGTTTATATTAAAAACACAAACAAAGGCTATGTTATAGTATGTCTTTATGTAGATGATATGCTCATCATAGGTAGTAATAATGACATGATTAAAACTACCAAAAAAATGTTGAATAAACATTTTGACACGAAGAACATGGGGATTGCTAATGTAATTCTTGGTATGAAAATTATTAAAACATCATAAGGTTATGCTTTGTCACAATCTCTTTACATTGAGAAAATACTTGACAAATTCAGCAACGATGATGATCATCTTGCTAGAACACCTGTGGATGCTAATTTATTTCTTTCTAAGAATGTACAAGAAAGTATTTCTCAATTAGAATAAGCCCAAATTATTGGAAGCTTAATGTACTTGATGAACTGCACTCGCCTGGATATAGCTTATGCAGTACGTAAATTAAGTAGATATACGAGTAACCCAGGAGTAGAACACTAGAAAGCAATTATAAGGGTTCTAAGATACCTCCAATTTACCCGTAACATTGGGTTTAATTATACTAGATATCCAGCTGTACTTGAAGGATACTGTGATGTAAACTGGATATCGGATACTAGAGACTCCAAATCTACCAGTGGGTATGTTTTTATACTTGGTGGTGCGGCTGTATCTTTGAAATCTTCCAAATAGACTTGTATTGCTAGGTTTACTATGGAATCAGAATTTATAGTTTTAGACAAAGCTGGGGAAGAGGCAGAATGGCTTCGCCACTTCCTTGAAGATATTCCAATGTGGCCAAAACCGGTGCCTGCTATATGCATACATTGTGATAGTCAATCAACAATTGGTAGAGCACAGAGTCATATGTATAATGGTAAGTCACAACACATTCGTCGTCGACATAACACCGTGAGACAACTACTCTCTAATGGAATTATTTCCATTGAATATGTGAAGTCTAAAGATAATATAGCGGATCCACTAACCAAATAGTTAGCAAGAGAGTTAGTTGAGAATTTATCAAGGAGAATGGGACTTAAGCCTATTAGATAAGAGTTACCACAACGGTAACCCAACCTAGTTGACTAGAGATCCCAAGATCTAGGTTCAAAGGGACAACCGAGTTGTGTATGACTCAGAAGGATCACTGGAGAGTCAAACTCCTACCCATTTCTATGATGAAATAGTGATGTCTGCAGTGGTTTAGATTAAGTAATACTTTTAATGATTCTTATATCTAGGTATACCTAGAGGAATATGGCAGGATACTCTTCATAAGAATCACCTATATGAGTGTGAACTAAGCCAGTTCTATGAGATTTGTGAAGGGCTACAAGTCTCTAGAGCACTCATGAAAGACCAAGTTGTTCAAGACCAAAATAAACACAATAGTGAGAACTAAACTGTGTTTGGTAATATACTGTGTGAGTTCTATTATCTTGGTTTATACAAATGGTTGAACAGATCAAGACATCATGTTCACTGATTAGCTAGTAAATTCGAAAGTGTCTCACAAGGGAAGGTTTGTAAGAACGCGAGTAACAGTAGTAGGAGAGTGAGTCTTTACTCTTTGAATCTCTCTCAATGCGTTTTATTTCTTTGTACCTTTAAATTTCATGTTTTTAATGGAATTTTTCTTTGCCGATCAAAAAAAAAAAAAAAAAAAAAAGGAAAGTTCAAAGCCAAAAACTATCTATCTTTTGCAGAATATTCCCAATTTCTGTACTCTCTGTAATTAGATCATGTTGTTTCATTTTCTCTCCGTCAAATTCCATTCATGTGGGGGATTGTTGGAAAATTGGTTTTTATAGGCTTATTTCGGGCCAACTTTGAGCCCAAATTTGAGTGGTCCCAAACGTCTTTTGGGATAAGTCCAAAGAGGTGATGTGTTCCTTGTCGTATGGCAAGTCACACGGTAAAGACGGTTCGTCAAAACCATTTATAAGTGAATTGGAAGTTGACGTCATTTTCGGGTTCGTGGAATTGGACATTTAAAGAATTAAATGTGGGTTTCCTTGTAAGGCTAGTCCTACATTAGAAATTTAAGAGAACTTATGTTTATATATAAGTTCTAGGTGGTAATACTTGGGTTGGGCCTGAAGGAGCACCCCAAGTTTGTAAAAGGGAGGAGTTATGGACAAAGTGAACCTTGGCTCAAACCACCACACGCGCGCGCTTGCGCCGCCGTCGGCCGGCCAAGCCAAGCAATGCTGGGCGCGGGTATGGATCGGGTCGGGACGGTTCTAACATTAATTTTTTGGACAAAATTTATTTGAATTTTTTCAGATTCTTATAAGAAATTATTTGAATTTCAAATTGAAATTAATTCAAATTTTTTGTCCATAATTTGTGCCTCTTCCAAACAGATTAATCTGTCCAAACAGTTTTTGAAACTGTTTTGCACCTGATAGATTCTATTATTTCCCAAAACAGATTTAAATCTGCCCAAACAGATTTAAATCTTCCTAAGTAGATTTTAACAAATTCAAACTGGGTTTCTACAGATCTGAGTTTGAATTGCACATATTCATTTGATTCCACAACAGATTAAAATTTCGAACAGATTTAAACTGGTTTTTTGACAGGTTTAAAACTGCCATAAACTGCTGTAGTTATACAGTTTCAAACTGCTACAGATTTGTTCAAAATTTGAACTGTATCTGTTCATTCAAATCTGTATATGTTCAGTTCAAAACTGGATCTGTTCGGTCAGATCTGTTAGTCACCATTTTGCCTATAAATACCAGCATATTTCAGCAGTTTGGGGGTTCGAAAATATCCAGGTAAAATTCATTTTGTTGCCTTCATTTTGCTTTCTTGCTTCATTATTCTTCATACTAGTTTTAGAATAAAATTCAGAGAGTATAGAACACAGGTTTGGTTCGCCGTACAAATTGTTTGGAGTGCAATTACAATTTGTGAATATCATTATATCTTGAGAGATAGACGTCTTTTATCCGTAAACACCGTAGTGGGGCGAATTTGTCTTAAGAATAAAGTGTCACATACTTGACTTGATCTTTTAATTATTTATTCGATTCAGTAAGTAATTTATTTTATTTGTTTAATTTGTTTCATTATTTAATTTACACAAAAGATTGTTCCAATAAATTTGTTGTCAAATGTGACAATAGGATATCATTATTTTATACATGTATAAGAATATTATAAAACTAAATGATTCATAAGACATGAATATAGGATTTATTAGTAAATGTATCATTTTTAAAAGGAGCTTTTTTAATAAGTCCATTCTCTAAGAATCCTATTCCATAAACCCCATAGTGTTTTCTACTATTCCATCAGGTCCTATTTTATATTAGAAGACCAAAACACCCTTCTCCTCTTCCCCTCTCTTTTTGAATCAAATAACTGTCCCTCTTCCCCTCTCTTTTTTTGCAGAAAATCACACACAATATCTCCACCCTTCCGAAAACCCAAAATCGTATTCCATATCGTCTCACACCCATACGTATCTCATTGTTCCATCGTCGCAACGTCTCATCGTCGGCTTCGTCATACCTCCACCATCTGTCTACGGAAACGTGGAAATCACCATTGGTGAACATCCTGAAGTTCCATCTTCGTCAAAATCATCACCGATGACCATTTGTGACAACCAAACCGTCAATATGGAAAAAGAGTAAGTAATCTCATCAATCTTGTATGTAAACCCTAAATCTCTTGTTCAAATTACACCATTGTGAACTTCCAATATCCCCTGTTTCTATTCATACAATATGTGGAATTTCATATTTTTATTGTTCATGCCCTAATTGTTAATGTGAACCCCTCAATCCCAATCTCCAAGTATATGGTTTTGTTCACCCAAAAATAATGCAGTGGCAATTACGTTGTGTTGTCAAAAGCTATGAACATTTACATGGGAATGAAAAATGTTGGGCCAAGCCAATTATTTCAGATGTTGTTGTTGTTGTTGTTGTTGTTGTTGTTGTATGTTTTAATCATGTGAATCTCCTATACCCATTTCATCAATATGAACTTCTACAGTAGTGAGCTTCATAGTATATGATCTTATTCATTCAATGTGTGAACTTCATATTATATCTGTTATTGCAAACATAGATGATGTAAACATTCACATTACTATTCATTACTGGATAAACTTACATTAGTAGATACTGATGTGAACATTCACATCAGTGTATAATGATGTGAATGTTCACATTACTATCACTGTTGATATTGTTGATTGTTGATGTTCATAGAATCCCCAATCTTCACTCAACAATGTAATGGAATATGATGTAAACATTCACATTGTGACATCAATGTCAGACTTGTTGGTGTTGTTGGGTATTGTTTGGTGCTGTTGGTTCCACCCTTTGTTTTTCAGCCAATTATAACATAATGTGATCACCCATGTAAACATTTACATTGCCCTCTAACTGTTGTTGTTTTCGGAATTGATTTTGCAAACATAGATGATGTGAACATTCACATTACTGTTCATTACTAGATAAACTTACATTAGTAGACACTGATGTGAACATTCACATCAGTGTATAATGATGTGAATGTTCACATTACTGTCACTGTTGATATTGTTGATTGTTGATGTCCATAGAACCCCCAATCTTCATTCAACAATGTGATGGAATATGATGTAAACATTCACATTGTGACATCAATGTCAGACTTGTTGGTGTTGTTGGGTGTTGTTTGGTGTGTTGGTTCCACCCTTTGTTTTTCAGCCAATTATAACATAATGTGATCACCCATATAAACATTTACATTGCCCTATAACTGTTGTTGTTTTCGGAATTGATTTTGCAAACATAGATGATGTGAACATTCACATTACTGTTCATTACTGGATAAACTTACATTGTTTTTGTTGGTGTTGATGCCCAATTTTTTATGGTTGCCAACCCTATTTTAGTTCAATGTGAATTCTTGTAGGTATGTTATAAATAATAACATCTTATTGTTTCTCTTATTATTGAGTAACAACCAATGTGAACATTCACATTCTGAGGGTAGCCATTTTATGAATTTACATTATGGTGTATGTTGTATCTCCCTCCTTATGTCAATGTCGGACTTGTTGGTATTGTTGGTTATTCATGGTGATCAAATAATTACAACCTTAATTTTGGATGGTTGTCAACGTTGTTTTAGTTCAATGTGAATTCTTGTAGGCATGTTGTAAATAATAACATCTTATTGTTTCTCTTGTTATTGAGTAACAATCAATGTGAACATTCACATTCTGAGGCTAGCCATTTTATAAATTTACATTATGATGTTTGTTGATTATCTGCTTTATTCTCAGTTTCGTAGTCTCAAATGTTTGTGTAACAATCAATGTGAACATTCACATTCTGAGGCTAGCCATTTCACATGTGTTGTTTCCTTTATGTTGTGAAATTTTGTTCGTGTCAATATGAAAAATCAACATATATCGGTGTTGTCTCACTCCTATTTGTACCCTAGCAGTAATGTGAGTAAAAATCAATGTTTGTGTTGTTTGTTGATTATCTGTTATTGAGTAACAACCAATGTGAACATTCACATTCTAAGACTAGCTATTTCACATGTGTTGTTTCCTTTATGTTGTGAAATTTTGTTTGTGTCAATATGAAAAATCAACATATGTTGGTGTTGTCTCACTCCTATTTGTACCCTAGCAGTAATGTGAATATTCACATCTCTAATTTCAATGTCAATATTCACATTATGAATATAATGTAGATATTCAACTTCTAACATCAATGGAATATGATAGAGCTGTTAGTATTGTTGCGTGTTGATAGTTATAAACCAATTAGAGCTCCTAATCTTGGATGATTGTCAACTCTCTTTTGGTTCAATGTCTATTCCATTATACATAATCTATACAATATTTAAAGGGTGATCAAATATGATGTGAATATGGTGTAAATATTGACATTGATGTAAATATTTACTTCAATGTCAATATTCACATTATGAATATAATGTAGATATTCAACTTCTTACATCAATGGAATATGATGTAAATATTTACAGAGTTGTTGGTATTGTTGCGTATTGATGGTTATAAACCAATTAGAGCTCCTAATCTTGGATGATTGTCAACTCTCTTTTGGTTCAATGTCTATTCCATTATGCATAATCTATACAATATTTAAAGGATGATCAAATATGATGTGAATATGGTGTAAATATTGACATTGATGTAAATATTTACTTCAATGTCAATATTCACATTATGAATATAATGTAGATATTCAATTTCTAACATTAATGGAATATGATGTAAATATTTACAGAATTGTTGGTATTGTTGCGTGTTGATGGTTATAAACCAATTAGAGCCCCTAATCTTGAATGGTTATCAACTTTTTTTTGGTTCAATGTGTATTCCATTATACATAATCTGTATAATATTTAAAAGGTGATCAAATATGATGTGAATATGGTGTAAATATTGACATTGATGTAAATATCTACTTCAATGTCAATATTCACATTATCAATATAATGTAGATATTCAACTTCTAACATCAATGGAATATGATGTAAATATTACAGAGTTGTTGGTATTATTGTGTGTTAATGGTTATAAAGCAATTAGAGCTCCTAATCTTGGATGGTTGTCAACTCTCTTTTGGTTCAATGTGTATCTCATTATACATAATGTCAATATTTACATCAGACTGCTATATATTGGTAATGACTTGTTTGTCTTAAATTGTCATGTGTAATACACTCTTTTGTAATACACTCCCTATCTCCTCCCTTGTGTCAATGTCAGATTTGTTAATGTTGTTGGTTGTTGATGGTGATGAAATAATTACATTCTGAACATAATGCCAATATTCACATTCTAACATCAATGTCAATATTCACCTCCTGTTATCAATGGAATATGATGTAGATATTAACAAAGTTGTTAGTATTGTTGCTTGTTGATGAAAAGCCCCTAATCTTGAATGGTTGTCAACCCTTTTTTGGTTCAATCTGAATTTTATTGTACACAATGTCAATATTTACATCAGATTGTTAGATATTGATAATGACTACAAACCAATGGTAAGCCTTACATCAATTTGTACACATCTTCCACAACCATTATACACACCTAAATTTCAAATTCTAACAATAACAACTTTGCATTTTCAGGGTGGATTGCGGGCCCGCAGTGTGTTACATCATCAGGGCGCATGTATACCGGGAGGAACTTGTTGACAGCTTTAATCGCTTTGAATGGTGTCAAATAAGAGACTCATTGTACACATTTTTCTGAATCACACAAAGACAGTGCAATATGAAAACCTATAGGTGGGGGGTGTCCACCTGTAATTGTTATCTATAATTGTTATCCACATTGAAGACAATTTAGTATCAATAGTTTTGACATATTGGAGCAGACTAGCTTAAGTGTAAATCAATTCTGTATCAATGCTTGTACTCCAATTTTTCATTCAATATATGTATATGCATTTTGAGGCCTATTTCGTGTTGATCATTCACATGGATGTGAATATTACTTAAAATATTATTGTAACACAATGTAACTGGTGTGAATTTCATATTTCTTAACACATAAGTGAATATTCGCAGCAAATAATTTGATGATGTTAATAGTTACAGATGATATGAATATTCACATCATATGCTTTTATGTTGTAAATGGTAACAGGTATGTCAACATTCACACCGCGCCCATGCATACATCATAATATACATAACAACATCCCGTTTTGCTATCAGAAAACGCTCACAATGACAATTCGTAATACAAATCTGAATATTCACATCAAATGATTTGGTAATGTGAATCGTTACAATGATATAAATATTCATGTTAACTACTTTGATGTTGTCAGTGGTAACAAGAATGTGAATATTCACATCAAATAGCATATTGCAGATGATGTGAATATTCACATCATATGTTTTCATGTTGTAAATGGTAACAGACATGTCAATATTCACACCGCGCCCATGCATAATATACACAACAACATCCCATTTTGCTAGCAAAAAACACTCACAATGACAATTCATAATACAAATCTAATATTCACATAAATGATTTGGTAATGTGTTGGTAATGTGAATGGTTACAGTGATATAAATATTCATGTTAACTACTTTGATACTGTCAATGGTAACAAGAATGTAAATATTCACATCACACACATGCATGCCTCACAATATACATGACCAGGAAAAACCCATATCCTCATATAACCAACCAAAATTTAATTTAGATAATGATGTTGAAAGCAAGAAATAGATCATACAATCATTCATATACATTCACATTCTTAATGCGATGTGAATATTCACCACATTCAAAAAAACAGAGCCATAACTCAACCACATAACCAGCCAAAATCCATAACCCCATACAACCAAAAAAAACTTGCATGTCCATCAATTCTAGAAAATGAAATTGGAAGCAAAAAACAGAGCATACAACACTTCATATAAATCCAATCACAAATGACATGCATCCATTACATACTAACCTTAAGACAATATAATCAAACAGAGCACAGTATTCGTCTTCTCTAAATTCAAAAATCTCAATCTCTCAAAAAATAAAAAAAACCATCACACAAATCCTCCTCTGTATCTTCATAATTTTCGTCTCCATCTTCATCATTATCACTATTATTAACACCTCTTACAATTCCACCATTACAGTAATCCAAATCAAACCAAACACTCCTCATCTCTTTATAAAGAAAGCTACATTACTGTATCAGAAACCTCATTCTTCACAATTCTAACACTTATTTCTTAAGCTTCCAAACAATATGAAATGTGAACATTCACATTGATTGACAGAAAAACCAAAAATGATGGCAGCAATAGAACTATAAATCAAAAAAAAAAAAACTTAATCTCTCTGAAAACAAAAAATTATCACCCACACTTCAGCTTCATCATATCACTATCATTAACAACCCGTGTAATTTCACCATTCCATCAATCCAAATCAAATTAAACCCACCTTCGAAGAACAAGTATTCAAAACCATCTCATCTTTCCCTTTGATTCAATCTAGTTGAATGTGGGTTTTAGTCAATCTACTGAACAAGTTTGTAAGCCATTACCCCTGTTTCTTTGATTCAAATCCTTTTCTCTTCCTTTGATTTCTGGCTGAAATCATAACTATGGCAAAAAAAAAAACAAACAGAGTATAAACTCTGAATCGTTATTTTCTCTTCTACAGGAATGAAACCATATCGCAATGAAACATTACCGCGAACTATGTGCCATCGTCTTCTCTCTTATAGGAACGAAATCCTACCACAACAAAAACAGAGGGAAACATGTATGTTATTTTGTATATAATATATATCAACAAATAGACATAAGGGTATAATAGTCCAACAAATAATATAAATTAGGAAAAAAATGACCTCATGGAATAAAAGTATAAATACATGGGACTAATTAGGTTATAATTTTTCTTGGTGGACTTATTGGGTTAAAACATCTCTAAATGAGATTTATCAATAAAAAACCCTTTTCAAAACTTGTTATAAAAATTAGAAAAAAGTAAAAACAAAATAAACATATTTCGTTTCCCTTTTTAACAGAAATAGACCCGTTTAGCGTAGTATTGTGGGCTCGTCATATAACTCATTTGATTTCTAAAATTTTGCAAGGAAAAATTAATTTGATCGGTATTCGCTTGATTTTATTATAGTAGTATTTATTTTGAAAAAATAAATTTAATATAAACGGATCCGATAAGTAGAGTCACACAACGAATTGGGTCGGGTCGGATGGTCCACTATGTCCGAAAATGAAAACCTGACTCCCCAAGGCATAAACCCTAGGGGCAAAACAAGATATGATCGAGAGAGATCGACAGAAACCAGTCCAACGAACGACCAACTCTATCGTCGCATGTTTGGGTCTCCAATCTCTGGTATTGTCTTCTGATCGCAAGTTTCGCTTTCTTCCCCTTTAATTTCTCAGCAACCAAACCTTCATTCAGGGTTTTCAGGATTTGTTTGCTTTTATTTTCTCTTTCGTTTTTGGATATGAGCGGAGTACTGTTTGGTTGCTGAGAAAATGTAGGAAAACGTATTAAGTCTTGGATTTTATGTCAGTAGACCCGGCACAATTTGACATTTAATTATTGGGGCTCACATTTGATGTTCGGAAACTGAAATATTTTTCCTTTTTTTTAAAATTTTTATTTTTATCATTTAAAGTAAATTAGAGATTAGGCTGACAGTCAGTTCGCAATACAAATTGTTCTCTTGAATAAAGTTTTTTGTGTGTGATAATGATGGTGTATTAAGACGTTTTCAATTTACACTTGAATTCCTTTTATTGGTAAGTTATGTATTCTTCAGCTGTTCTAGCTTCTACCAATGTAAAGGGAAATTGATTTTATTTATTTATTTATTTTATGTTTCATGACATTTAACAGCACAATCACACAATATCTTCATATGGGAGATTTGGATTATAACCCAACCAAGTCTTGATCTTTTATATCATTTTTAATTTAATACGAAACCTTGTAGCGCAATTGATGTTTAACTCTTACCTTTGAATTATTTGCAAAAATTGGCTTCCATTGGAATTAGGCTTGCAATCTTGTGGTTGGTAGTGCTATTGATGTTACTTGGTGCTAAATTGACATGTTCTTCTCAATTTTATTTAATTTTGACCATCTACTGGTTAAAAAAATAATTAGCCATGTCATGCTAATACTACCTGGTTTATCCTTGATTGCAGATTTAATTTGAAATGGGTTGGAAAGCAGCTCAGAAACTCATACACCACTGGAAGATTCTTAGAGGAGATAATGTAAGAAGAAGAGAGAAGATTGTTTTCCTCTTTGTACCTGTATGGCTCTGTTCTCCTTCTTTTTCTCTTCTTCAATGAATGTTTCCTTCTCTTAATTTGCAGGTGATGGTAACCAGGGGTAAAGACAGAGGTGAGACTGGGATTGTTAAGCGTGTTATTCGCTCTCAAAATCGTGTGATTGTTGAGGGGAAAAATCTGGTGAGTAGCACTTACTAACCTGCTCGGTTATTTCCACCCTTATTCTGATTTTGTTTAGTTTTGCACTTTCTTTGTTGTCAAGAATCTGTTTGACACTGTTGCTTTGTAGGTTTCCAGTTCATATGTAGAAATACTTGAAAAGACAAACACGTGCATGTTCTTGAAACATTAGGTCCTTCTTCTCAGTACTATAGTGACAAAAAGCAGTCTTAAAAACCTTCATATGAAAAGCTCTCATGCCAATGCTTGGAAATTGACCCAAAATCTTTTCCATTACTTGGGCTTCTACAAATGTATAAGATTTCTTGTTATTTCTTTTTGACCAAGCTCCTTTGATCTGCAATGAAGTTTTAGCATTCTGTTAAACTGTTTACATGTATATGACGGAAGGATTGCTGCATTATGTTTTCCTATAGTCAATATTATACAATTTTTGCAGGTAAAGAAACATATCAAGCAAGGGCAAGGGCATGAAGGTGGGATTTTTACAGTCGAAGCCCCCCTTCATGTCTCAAATGTTCAGGTTCTTGACCCAGTTACAGGGTATGGTTGTATACCAGATTTTAAATGAATAATCATAGTTGTTTTGATCTTTGCTTTCAGTTGTTCTATCAATGAATGGTGATTTATGCTAACTATGCAGGAGACCTTGTAAGGTTGGAATCAGATATCTAGAAGATGGTACCAAAGTTCGAGTTTCCCGAGGAATAGGAACATCGGGGTCTATAATTCCTCGCCCTGAGATCCTAAAGATAAGGACCACACCTAGACCTACAGTTGGTATTGGCCCGTCTTAAAACCTATATGTATGTTATGTGCTTGTTTGCATGTGCATGTGTGCCTAATTTTTAGTTCATGTGTATTGGTTTTCTTTTTCCTGCAACTATATGATAATAGCCAATTTTATGCAGCACTTAAAAGTTGTTGCTCTATATGCTATAGCTGAAATTGCATTTAGTAATTCACAGGAAAATACAGAAGTATTTTTTATATGCGAGTCATAGGCCGAAGATGTGAGGGCTAACCTCTTTTGTTTCCTCTCATTATAACATCTGGCATGCACATAGTAACAAGAACTAAATGCAAAACTTGTCCTAAATGGATATCTGGATACCACGGACATGTTTGTTTTTATAAGCTGTTATTTCTGTTTGTGGTATTTTTCCTTTCAATACTGTCCCTTTGGATTAGGTGGAGAGTCCTACAAAATGAAGGAAAGGAAACATGAGTGTAATTTTCTAGGAGTATGGTTAGGAAGAACTGGAAAAGTTCTTGAAAAAATGGGAACCATGTAATGTAACCACCTATTTGGCTGAAAAGTGAAAAAATGACCTCTTGTTTTTGGCAAAAAAACACAAAACACAAGATTATTTTTTTCCAGTGAAAGTTGGTCTATACTATGTAGATTACTACTTTGTCTGCTCTGTCTATATTTAACTTCTGTCTTGTAGACATATGGATGATGAGGTTAATTTACGCAAAATAAAATTTTAACTTCCAGTCTATGTAAATAACATTCTGGACAAACTTTCTGCCCAACCAAATGCATATTGAAAAGTTATATTCTTTTCATTTTCACTTTCCATGATTTTTTTTTTTTTTTTGCCTTTCTAACCAAACAGAACCTGACATTTATCATTTTGGACAGGCAGTAATCTGTCAACATGGGTTTTTGTGTTTATTTTGCTGCTGTAGTGTATGTTGTGATTTCTTGACTGCATATTGCTTGCTAGGGCTCACATGTATAGCTCAAAGAACAGTTCTCTCAGTTATGAGAGCATTCAAAGCATTCCTTCTGTTTATCATATTTAGTTTAGTAGGAAAATTAAAAAGGCCATAGTTTCTGTTAGGCATGTATGAAACTTAAAATGAAAATTTGGAAGATGAGTAACTTTTGGATGGAATTCAACTTTGATACAACTTTGATACTGTCTCTGAATAGCTGCCACTCAATGGCAACCTTAAGTATGGTCCTTGCTAACTTCTTCTCAAAGGCCACTGGTAGCTGCTTCTTTAGAAGTTGTTCTTAAATTACAGTTTCTTGTTAAGAGTACAAAATAATTGCCCAATTTTTTTATTTATTTTTTATTTTTTGAGAATATAATTGCTTGACTTGGAATTTAAAAGTAGCCCTTGATGTCATTTGCCCAATCTAATTTTCATTGAAGGTTTAATGTGATGTGGTGGCTTGTTTTTGTTTATTTTTTCAGTTGGCCCCAAGGATACTCCGAAGGATCTAGTGTTGGAAAAGACATATGATGCTAAAACTGGGAAGGGCATGCCAGATCTTTAAATCTTCTCTTCAATTTTACTGGAGATATTTAACATGGTGGAAAAATGTTGCAGATGAGTGCCCGTCAGATGTTTTTTTTTTTTTTTTGTACTTGTTATGAGAATTTCTCATGTAGTTTTCCTGGAAAATTTGGAAATAATAGATTTTTGGGTTATGGAAGAAAGTCTTACACATTTCTGTTATTTGGGTTGCAGGAAATGGGGGGGAAAAAATGATTGGTCTCTCTCTCTCTCTCGGGTTATTTTGGAAAGGTGGTTATAATCAATTTTTTAGTTAAAAGTTGATTATAATCAGTTTTTTGTGAGAGAGGGAAGTGGGTGATAATCTGAGGAGTGGATTATAATCCACTTCTTAAAAGATCCCGTATTAATGTAGATTGCATATGTGAAAAAGCTTGACTGAAAATAAAGATCAATTTTGTTTAAAACAAAAGAATATACGTCTTTGACTAATACTATGATCTAATTATGATTCAAATTTTCTAATTCATCTTTTTTTTTTTTAGAAAGTCCATTACAAATTAAGAAACTAAAACAGCCTCATCTTGAATTAACTTGCACAGTTCAGCTGGCACCGCACTCCTCCAGATTCGTTTACCAAGCACACGCCCCGCCCGACGAGCCAGCCCATGAGCAGCTTTGTTCCCACCGCGCAACACATGCGAGCAACAGAAACTGGTGAAGTAGCGACTTGAACACACAGCACCTTGGATAATATGTGGCCAAAACAGGACAGCACTTGATCCTCACAGCTGAAGGCTTTAATAACGGACAGCGAGTCGCCCTCTAGATGAATATGACGCAGGCCCAATTCTGCTCCAAATGCAATCGCACTTGCTGCTGCTAGAGCTTCAGCACAAACCGCATCAACCCAATGTGGAAGTCTTTCCGACATGGCGGCAATAACTCTTCCATGAGCCTCACGAACAATCACTCCCACCCCAATGGCTTCCAGATCAGCAAAGGTTGCCGCATCGAAATTAATCTTAACCATACCCAGTGATGGTGGCCTCCATCGTGATGGAGGAGGACAGACCCGCAGTCCTTGTACGAGAGCTCCAACTTGACAGAATTCTTGGAGATAGGCACACACTCGCTGGACAATCACCCGCGCAACCAACTTGATATTATTAAACACAGCCTGGTTACGAGCAAACCATAATCCCCAACACAACGCAAAGAACAATCCCAAACCTGCTGCATCAACTTGTTTCTCAATTTCAATCACCCACTGATAAAAATCATATCCCACCCCAACAACGGTAACGAAAGCCAAAGGACTAGCAGCCCATACTAGTTGTGCCACTTCACATTCCTTAACACAGTGCATCAAAGTCTCCACATCTGCGTCACAGCAGTCGCACCCAAGTTCAATAGGTACGCGACGTTGCCATAATCGGTCCCGGGTTGGGATAATATTCAAACAGGCCTTCCAGGCAAATGCCTTAATCTTATTCGGAATTTTTAAATGCCAAACCCCTTTCCAAAACCGCCGTTTGGCCTCCCCTGTATTGGACGATTCCGGATATGACCCAATCCTAGTCCGGGTCATTTGTAAATGATAAGCCGACCTAACCGAAAATCGCCCATCTCGAGTATAATCCCAAATCAATGTATCAGAAGGCAGGTAAGAACTAATCGGAATTTTCCGAATCACTTCCACATCAACAGCAAGGAAATGGGTCTGTAACTTTTCCAAGTCCCAACACTTCCGGTCTGAATCTATCAACGAACTCACCCTGGTACCATGAGGAAGAGAAGGAGGAGAGATGAGAAGAAAAGAAAAGCCCCTAAGCAACCACCTATCACCCCAAATTTTAACACTGTGCTCGTCCCCAATTCGCCACCGAAGCCCAGCCATCAAAAGATTTCGAGAGTTAAAAATACTCCGCCATGTGAAAGAGGGATTGCACCCCAACTCGGCCTCCAAAAACGTCGAGTTCGGATAATACTTGGCCCGCATCAACCGAGCAAATAAAGAGTCATGGGCCTGGATAAGGCGCCATCCCTGTTTGGCCAACATAGCACTATTAAAAGCCGCCGTTTGCCGCCAAACGGCGGAATCCCATACCCCCCTCCCATTTCGGGTGACACAAGACGTCCCATGAGGTCCAATGAATTTTCCTCTTATTTCCCCTTTGCCCCCACCAATAACGACACACCATGGAATCAATCTCAGCACAAAGAGTTGATGGAAGTTGGAAACAAGACATAACATAGGTAGGAATGGATTGAATGACAGCTTTTATCATAATCTCTCTTCCCGCCACCGAAAGAAATTTTTCCTTCCAACCACTAATCCTTTTCCAAACTCGGTCCTTGATAAAATTGAACACCTCTTTCTTGGACCTACCAAGAAGGTATGGGAGACCCAAGTATTTGCCTGACTCAACCATGTGTTCCTACATGTAAAAGTTGACGCAAAGCCTCCTTACACCCAACATCCACATTAGCACTAAAGAATATGGCTGATTTGTCAAGATTAATTTTTTGCCCAGAGGCAAACTCATACTCCAACAATAATCCCTGAATAACTAAAATCTCCTCTGGGTTGGCCACCCCAAATAGCAAACTATCATCAGCAAAAAATAAATGAGAAATGCGAGGTCCCCCTCGGGAAATGGCCAGACCAGTAAGGCGATGACTTGTCTCTGCCCTTGTAATTAATGCCAACAAACCCTCAGCACACAACACAAACAGGTAAGGCGACAACAGATCCCCTTGGCGAAGGCCCCTCGTCGGACGAAACTCCCCTGTCGGCTGTCCATTAATCAAAACGGAGTAAGACACCGTTGAAATACATTTCATGATAAGCTCCACAAATCGATCCGGCATTCCCATGTGCTCCATAACCCCTTGAAGAAACCCCCATTCAACGCGATCATATGCTTTGCTCATGTCAAGGTTGAGCGCAAAGCTTCCCTTCTTGCCATGCCGTTTATTTTTCATGAAATGAAACATCTCAAAAGCCGTCAAAACATTGTCACTAATCAAACGACCCCCAATAAAAGCACTCTGATTTGGGGATATCACCGAAGGTAGCACCAACTTCAATCGATTGGCCAACACTTTGCTTACAACTTTGTAAATCACATTACATAGGCTAATTGGCCGAAACTCCGCCATCCGTCGCACCTCTTTTACCTTCGGAATGAGGACTATAAATGTATCATTGATCAACCCCACATCATCAGAGCCATTCAAGATGCCTAGAACCGCTCGGGTCACATGAACCCCCACTACCGGCCAAAAACGCTGGTAGAAAAGCGCATGTTTCCCATCCGGACCAGGAGCTTTCGTAGGATACATCTCATGTAAAGCCTGCCATACCTCCTCCGCAGAAAACTCTCTATCTAAATGTGAGCTCACAGCAGGCTGTACCCGAGATATGATGGCCTCAAGAACTCCGTCCATTCCTCCCTGCCCATGAGATGTAAATAATTGCTCAAAATAATCTACAGCAATGCGCCGTAAATCAGAATCCTCAACACACCACTGTCCACGAGCATCTTCCAACCCCAAAATACGTTTCTTCTTTTGCCGCTGGGAAGCCTTAGCGTGGAAAAAAGATGTATTGCGATCCCCATCCCGTAGCCAATTTGTTCGAGTACGTTGAAACCAGAACACCTCCTCACGCTCAAGGAGTTCATCAACCTCACGCCGTAAGGTAGCCCGAGCCAACTGGGCACTCTCGGTCCATATATCCACTTTTTCAATTTTCTGTAACTCCTTTACCTTAGCCCGAACCCGCCTTCGGACATCCCCAAATTTAGTTTGACTCCATGAAAGTAACCCTGACCGGACACTCTCTAAATTACGACGTAAACCCCGCACCGTGGAATCCCCCTCCAACGACCAATTATTCCGAACAACTTCCTCACACTCCTCCTCCCGAAGCCACATGGCCTCAAAGCGATAAATAGGAGACCTCCAGCCTTGGTTAAAAGGAGTCGACTTATGACCCTCAACATCTAGCAATATTGGAACATGATCTGAAGTCGTACAAACAAGATGGAGCACCCTAGCATATGGAAAAGCTCGCATCCAAGTAGCAGTAGCCAGCCCACGATCCAATCTTTCACGCACCAACCCATCCTGCCGATGATTACACCATGTGAACTTGGCCCCAACATACCCCAAATCAACCAAACCGCAGTCATTCACGGCGTTGCGAAATGCATCAATTTGACGATGGTGACGTTGGCCCATTCCACATTTCTTGTGACTAAATAAGAGTTCATTAAAATCTCCAACGAGCATCCATGGCACATCCGACATGCTTGCCAACCTACGCATCAGCTGCCAAGAAGCCTCCCTTTGTGATGTATCCGGATTGCCGTAAAACCCAGTTAATCGCCACGGAACCATCCCAATTCCAGAGTCCACCACAGCATCAATATGACCACAAGAGTAACTTTGAATTGACACCTGAACATTCTCCTTCCATAATAATGCCAACCCGCCAGATCTCCTGACCCTATCTACCGAAAAGGCTCCAGTCAGACCCAACTTACACCGCAACACTTCAATACGCTTCGAATCACAAATAGTTTCAGAAAGGAACACCAAACTAGGATCTTTTTCCTTCAGCACCCGCTGAAGATCGCGAACTGTCCGCGGGTTCCCAAGCCCGTGGCAGTTCCAACTTAGACAAGTCATTGGATTCGGCGAGGCTGCGCCGCAGCCATCGCCGTTACATTTTGCTCACCAATTGCCACCCCCACGGCAATATTTGATTTCATCTTCTTTGCCAACTCATTGCCATCAACCATTGGCCTTGATGAAGTTATCTCCCCCTTGCGCTTACGATCCGAAACTTGCTTAACCACCTCATCACCACTTCCTTTTCGAGCTAACCGTTTCCAGTTCCGCTTGGTCTTTGCATGCACACCCAGAATGCCCCCACAGACCACAGCAGCAGCAGACATCCCAACATCATCCTACTTAGGACTATGGGCTTCCTCAGATTGTAACCCACTTAAAGAAGAAGCCTTTTTAAAATCGAACAAACTCTGGACAGAGCCCACGACCCCCCCCTGAGGCCCATCAGGAGCCCAAAAATTATTACCTGGAATAACTTGGTCCTCAATTTCCAAATCTGATCCTGCCAATTCCCGCCCAACCACATTTTGAAATTTTGGAGAATGCACCACGTCAGGCACATCCCCATGCAGACCGCTAAAATTGGCTTCCACTCCTACTAGCGATATTCCAGGGTCGTGATTCAAGCTGATCGATTGGAGCCTTGTTTGGCCAAAACCGTTTACACCCTCCTTCCGCGCCGCCGGAATGATTCCCGTTTCACGAACAAAACTCCGACTAAGATTAGCAGAGGATTCTCCGTCGGCCCTGTCGGCAGCGGGTTGCCTATCTGAAACATCCCCCGCTGATGGGAACATCCCAATTCGTCGCTGACCAAAGACATTATCCGCCCGCAACCACGAACCATACTGGACTTCAGAACCGCCTGGCGCATGTTGGCCAATCAACTTGAGGTCACACTCGCGCTGATTGTGTCCCAGAATACCACAAGCAAAGCAAAAATTCGAAAGCCTCTCATACTTGAAAGAGACCCACACTGGGTCCTTCTGCCCCAAAGTAATCTTCATGCCCCGCCGCAGAGGCTTGTGAATATTAATCACAACCCGAATCCGAAGTGATTTTCCCCAAGCCACCCCGCCCTCAGCGTAATCCATATCAGCAAAAGTTGCCAATAGAATTACCAATCAAAGCCTCAACCTCCTTAGTCATACCAATAATTGGCAAATCAAGTACATGGACCCAAAATAAAACAGAGCGAAATTGCACTTCAGACGGCTGCAGTGACCCATCCAACTCCTCCAAGAGAACCAACTGTTTATCAAAATTCCATGGGCCCCTCGCCACACTCTCTTCTTGTCGACAATATGATTAAACTGGAACAAGAATAAATTATCACCCAAGGCTTTAAACTGCATACCTTTAGTAGGCTTCCACACTGCAGCCATAGTGGACCGAAAAGCCTCAGCGTTAACCGGTCGGTGAGTAAGGATCCGCCCAACCAGACACAGCCAAGACCTCTCTTCACTCGATTTTGTATGATCCGCGCTAACAATCACAATAGCCTCCTCCTCCTCTGTGAGGCGGAGACGATTAGCAAGCCCCGCAAGATCCGACTCCATAGCGGACGACCGTCACCCCAAAAAGTAGAACCTCCTACAAGAGAAGAGAAAAAAACTTGCA
>JAPPVO010003189.1:0-16426 GCA_030407325.1 Camellia japonica
ATATTTGAGCTGATGCGTCCAAATTGCACTCTTCATTTTCAGATGCTTCCGGTGTATGCTCAGCCACAGGCCGGGCCATCCCGGCCTTCCTGAGGAGTGGGCCATCTAGGCCTTCTCGAAGAGCTGGGAGAAGGAGTCGTCTCGCGGACGAGGCAGACGCAGGGCGCACATCATAGAGGAGGAGCCCAGCGAGGAGGAGGAGGCTGTAGATCCCCAGTCAGAGATATCTGCTGATAGAGAGGGTGACTCTGATCCCGGTTCCGGAGTGGAGGTGAGCCGAGGAGGATCCTGAGGATGACAACTCCGACTCAGACGGTGCTGGTGGTGCAGAGATTGTTCTGCAAAAGAGGACGAAGAGGGCCTCTTATTCCTGCTCTTGAGAGCATTGATGCAGTTGTTCCCTGCTTTATTTACCATTTTACTAGTAGTTGTAACACATTGTACATTGTTAGGCAGTTTTATTTTCTGTAAAACTTGTACCCTTGTTGTAAAATGTTGTAACAAAGGAATCATGATGGAATGAAACAGCTTTTGAAAAAAGTGTTGTATTTTATGTTCTTAGCATCACATTGCATCTTTTTGCATGAAAATGAGATTGAATGGAAATGTGCATGGTGTATTTGCCAGTCAGGTAATGAACCGACGCAACAAACTAAACAACCTAACTTACTAAGAAATAACAAAACCTTAGCAAGTTTACAACTCGATAAACAAAACACAACAAAGTTGATAGCTCGATAAGTAAGGCACAACAAAATTGATTAAACAAAAAGTAACAACTTAATGCATGAAACTCGACAGCTCGACAAAACTTAACAACTCGATAAACAAGACATCTCAACAAACAAAACAACAACTCGATAAGCAAAGCAACAACTCGATAAGCAACACTTAACAACAACTCTATAAACAAAGTGCATTTTGGACGATCTGGGTGACGGAACGCATCCGGAACTGAGGGAAATGGAGGCCTTCGACACTCCCGATGCATGCAAATGCTGGGAACTTCCTTCTAGAAGGTAGAACAGGACCAAAGACACACTTTGCAGCATGGCCGCCACCTTTGGGGCTGGCCGACCAGCTTTTTGCATTGGAGGGGAGAGGGTGGCCGGCCTACCAGAAAAGGTGGCCGGCCGGCCACCTAGCTTGCCAGCCACCAATTTTTCACACGTGTCCTCCGAACAGTGCCTTATCCTCTTTAAAAGTCCTAGCTCCGTGGTTGATTCATTTCATCTCAGTTTTGCACCAAAATGGAGGCATTTCTCGTCGAAAATCTCACAGCTTGGATCGCTTCTCTAGATGGCTCGGAAAAGTTAAACTTCCGGGGCTTCGACTTGAATGCACTATTCACGCTGAGCCATACTCCGCTGCACCTTCCCTTCCTTCATGCCACGGCGAGGTTTTGGAACCCGGTAACGCATGTGTTTAGCTTCGGCGGGCAAGAGGTATGTCCAACTTTCGAAGATTTTCAAGTTTTGATGGAATCTGAACGTTATGAAGAAATTTTGCCTCAGTTTCGCTTCGGCACGCCCAAGCTTTAGGGCGGATGTGTGGGCTCACCATGCATGACGCTCAGTCTCTGATCTGCAACGGGGAACTGGACATCCTCGGCTTGATTCATCGCTTTTCTGATGCCGGTGACCGCGGCAACCATTATTGGCAAGGTTTTCGGCAACACGCACTTTGCTTGTGCATGCTATCTCACTTTTTGCTTGCCCCGGCTTTAGTGGATCTAGCATTCGTCTGATTGAAGTTGCTCAAGGCTTGAAGGAAGGAAAGAGCTGCATCGCTATGACATTGGCCGAGACACTGATGGGCTTAGATGCTTTCTATCGCGGGAGACGACCAGATTTGCGGGAAGTCCACTACTGCTGCAGGTAATGTTTCCCACCTAATCTCACATATATATGCTCACATCACTCGGCCCTCGGGCTCGGTTTTTTCTCACAAAACCCTTTCCTTATTTTTCTCTCATCGTACATCTCTCTATTCTTTATTCTCTCATTTTTCATCCCTCCCAGGTATGGTTGATGGATAAATTGCAGGTTGTGGACTCTTGCCCAGCCTACTCGGCTCGCGGCTACTTCTTTCAACAACGCCTAGTCGATGCCCCTGATGAGGTGGTGGTTTGACTGGATGTGCAATTTGTCTGCAGATCGTATTGCTTGGCGCTGTTTTGGCTCAATCTCCCGCAATGAGCTAGCATGTCCCAGCAGACCGAGATCCAGTTGATTGGTCTGACTCAATGTGTTTCTACTTTCCGTTCCGGTTCCAGCGCCAGTTTGCTCATGATCAGACTTGCCCGCCAGAGGGGATAGAGTATCCTGCCGCATTCCCGGTTCGAGGCGCACAGCTTGCCCGATATGCCACAACATGGAGGACTAGAGAGCTCCTGGCCCCTGCTCCCACTTTCAATTGCACTTTGTTTGATGAGTGCTTGGATTGGCTCAATAAAGAGGCACAGATTGGGCCCAGCTTGGCATCAGAGGCTTCGACCAGCTCTGGGAGGGGGCGTAGGGACACCTGACTTATCTATGCCCCGGATTTATTGCTTTACCAGTACTTTCAAGTTTTCTTATGAATATAATAAAAAGCAACTTCAATTTGTAAGAGCAGGAGAACTCTGTTTTGAAATCAATGAAATTGAAGGTTGTGAGTACTGAAAATTTTCCGCTTTGGTCCAAAAATGGTCTAAGTTGTAAAAAGATTAATTTCGAACAAAGTCAACTTTTATTAAAACTTTTCAAAACCATTTTCGATATGGATCAGAACTGGACACGCCTGAGATCTGTCACTGAGATACACAACCCCGGATCCTAGCAACTGGAAAGTTGCCCCTAGTCTGAATAGTACCGCGGCACTGCACAGCAACGGAAAGTTGCCCCTAGTCTGAAAAGCACTGCACCGGAGATTACGATGAATGCTGATGGACAAAGATGACTGAGATGATCAAATGGACAAAGTTGATCGGGGAAAAGTTTATGGCTAAACTTCAGGATGAAGTTGCCTACGTATCCCAAAGATGGGAATCAAGCCTTACGTAGTTTAGGCTCGAGTTCACTCGGGTATTTTCACTCTCCTTTTTACGCTCTACTTTTGCCAAGGCCGCCCTTTGCGGTTTTCAACCTTGCGAGCTCAGTTTTTATAATTTCAATTTTTTTGTGCTCTGAGTTTTGCCCAGGTCGCCCTTTCGGGTTTTCGGCCTAGCAGCCTCTCAAGGGTAATATTTCTTCAACTTGTCCATATTGATCGGTTGTGAGAACTCCAGGCCATCTAGATCCATCAGAACCACAGCTCCACCTGACCAGATAGACTTAATGATGTAGGGACCAGTCCAATTGGGTCTGAACTTGCCCCTTGGGTCGTGGATGGTGATGGGAGCTCGGTTGTCCTTGAGCACCAAATCTCCTTCCTTTAGATTCCTGGACTTAACTTTCTTGTTGAAAGCCCGGGCAATTCTACGCTGATAACCTTGAACATGGTACAGTGCTTTCAGTCTTCTCTCATCAAAGAGCATGAGTTCCTCAAACATGCTCTGCTGCCAATCTGCTTCGGCTATTTGACACTCAGCCAATACTCGCAAAGACAGAACCTCAATTTTGATAGGTAGAACGGCCTCCATCCCATAAACCAACGAATACGGAGTCGCCCCAGTAGAAGTTTTGATTGAAGTCCGATAGCCCCACAGAGCAAACGGCAGCTTATCTAGCCAGTCCCGGTAGGTTTCCACCATCTTCTGCAGTATGTGTTTGATGTTCTTGTTGGCGGCCTCAACCGCTCCATTGGTTTGCGGCCGATAGGTAGATGACTTATAAAAAGCCACGTTGTATTTTTCCAACAAGTCAATCACTCCTTCTTGAAGTGGGAACCGTTATCTGAAATTATCTCGTTTGGGACTCCGTAGCGACAGATGATGTTGTTTCTGATAAACTTCGCAACATGTGAAGCCTTCAACACCGCATAGGATTGGGCCTCAACCCACTTTGTAAAATAATCTATCGCGACCAGGATGAACTCATGCCCATTCGACCCCTTTGGAGTGACAGCCCCGATTACGTCAATTCCCCAGACTGAAAATGGCCATGGCGAAGTCATATTGTATAGCTTCGACGGCGGAATGTTCATGCGATTTGCATGAATTTGACATTTGTGGCATCGCCGAACAAAACCAATACAATCCTCCTCCATGGTGGACCAGTAGTAACCCTGTCTGAGGATCTTCCGTGCTAGCATTACTCCGTTCATATGCGCACCGCATTCCCCTCCATGGATGGCCTCCATTAGGCATTTCGATTCTTCGGCATCGACACATAGCTTATGCATTCCAAATGACCTCTCTTATACAGCTTACCCCACAGATGATGAACTCAACGGCCATTCTTCTGATTGCCCTTTTATCCTTGGCATTTACCCCTAGCGGGTATGCTTCCTTCTCCAAGAAATTCCAAATGTCGTAATACCAGGGTTTTCGTCTGAGCCTCATCTATAGCAGCAATTGACTCGTAGGCTGGCATAAATTTCTGGTCGATGATGACTAGACACATCCGGACTCCGCACGCGGATGTCTATCATGGAAGATAGAGTTGCTAAAGAATCTGCGAACCTGTTGTTCTCTTAGTAGATGAGCAAAGTTTAGCTTCTCAAACTGAGGAATTAACAAATCCAAGGTCTGGTGATACATCATCATCTTTTCTCTTTGACTTTCCAGTCTCCTTTCGCTTGAGACACAACAAGGTTCGAGTCCCCGATGACGTCCAACCGTCTTGCCCCTAGTTCCAGGGCTGCTTCTAGACCGGCAATGCATGCCTCATATTCTGCTTCGTTGTTCGAGACTTTGAACCGGAGTTTGAAGGCTAGAGGATACGGGACTTGTCAGGTCCTATCAGCAACACCCCTATCTCATACCCGTACTGATTTGACGCTCCGTCAAAGTACATCGTCCAAGTTTCATCGTCGATGTGCAAAATGGCTTCGTCTGGGAATAAATACTTGACTGCTTCACCGCCTTCCACTGGATGATCGGCTAAGAATTCTGCTACTGCTCTTCCCTGACTGACTTTGCTGTCACATATTTCAAATCGAATTCGGAGAGCAACAGCAACCAACGAGCTAGCCTACCCGTAAGTGCTGGTTACTGAAAAGATATTTGATGGGATCGAGTCGTGAAACCAACATTACGGAGTGAGCTAACAGGTAGTGCCGCAGCTTCCTAGTAGCCCATACCAAAGCTAAGCAAGCCTTCTCCAACGGTGTGTAGCGAGTCTCATACTCTAGCATCTTCTTGCTCAGATAGCAGATGGCTTTCTCCACTTTGTCCTCTGATTCTTGTGCGAGCATATAGCCCATTGTGGTCTCAGTTACTGAGAGATACAATATCAACGGTTTCCCAATTCCGGAGGTGACAACATGGGTGGGTTTTGTAAATATTCCTTGATCTGTTCAAAAGCAGCTTGACATCGGCCGTCCCATTGGAATTTCTTTCCTTTCTTCAGGAGACCAAAAAGTGGTTCACAAGTCAAGGTTAATTTTGAGATAAACCATCTTATGAATTGCACTTTACCCAGAAAGCCTCGCACCTCCTTTCAGTCCTTGGTGGTGGCATTTCTAAGATGGCCTTGATTTTGGAAGGGTCGACTTCGATGCCTCTCTGTGTAATCAGGAATCCTAGCATTTTTCCCGCTGTAACACTGAATGTACATTTCTGAGGATTCAGCCGCAATTGGAATTCTCTGATCCTTTGAAAGAACTTTTGTAAGGCGGTGTAGTGGCCCTCTCTATCTTTGGACTTGACAATCATGTCGTCCACGTACACCTCAACCTCTTTGTGGATCATGTCATGCAATATTGTGGTCGCGGCCCGTTGATACGTAGCTCCAGCATTCTTTAACCCAAACGGCATCACTCTGTAGCAGTACGTCCCCCGGGTGGTGAATGTAGTCTTTTCCCAGTCTTCAGGTGCCATCACTATCTGATTGTAGCCGGAGAAGCCATCCATGAATGAAAGCAAAGCATGCCCCGCTGTAAAGTCCACTAACTCATCAATATGCGGCAAGGGGAAGTCGTCCTTCGGACTAGCTCTGTTCAAATCCCTGAAGTCCACGCATACTTGGATCCTGCCATCCTTCTTCGGCACTGGAATGATGTTGGCCAACCAGTCGGGTATTTGGATACCGGCAGGAAGCTGTGTCGATTTGCTTGGTGACCTCTTCCGTGATCTTGAGAGCCCAGTCGGGCGGATCCTCCTAAGTTTCTGCTTAATGGGTCGGGCCTCGGGGTCAAGAGGGATCCGGTGCTGTACGATCTCAGGATCGATTCCAGGCATGTCTTCGTAGGACCACGCGAAAACATCTTTGAAATCTTTTAATAAAGCGACTAAGCGCTCGCGTTCCTCCGAAGACAACGTGGACCCGATCTGGACCAGCCGCGGGTCCTCCTCAGTACCAACATTCACAGTAGTGATTTCATCAACTAAAGGTTTAACAAATCTTTCCTGCTCTTGTTCAATTAAGCGTTGCAAAACCGGAGGAATTTCGTCCTCGTCGTTTTCATCAAAGTTTTGAAAGTCTGAGTTAATGCAATAAATCAAGGGCACAGAAAAGTACTCAGAAACCACAGCTACTTGATTCTCATTAAGCACATCCAAATCGTTCGATTCCTCGGTTACAACAGACTCAAAAGAGAAAGAAAAAGACGACCTGGACAAGACTGTGGCATCCGGGTTATCATCCCCAGGATTACCAGACTCAGACTCAGTCGAGCTGGAACCTGATTCCGACTCACAAGACTTGGTCGAATCAGATTCTGGCTCACTACCTGACCCGGTGCTGCTGGACAAAAATCCCTCTTCGTATTGCCAAGTGAGAGAGGGTGCGATAGATGCATCCAAAATAGTTGCTGGTAGGCCCGCAGCCGTTTCATTCCCAATCATAGAAACTGAGAAGTTATCCCCCAAGCACCTCTGGTCGATCGGAGGATCTGAAAGTAGACAAGCTAATGCTACCCCCATTTCAATTTCAGCGCCCTCGGAATCTACTTCCTCACACTGTTCAACTTCAGCTGATGGGTCTGTTTGCTCTTCGGCAACGTCATCCCCAGATAATTGTAGGTCAAAGAAAATCTTGAAACCTGGCACGCATTCCTCTCCGCATTCAGCCACGGCTCTGGGAAGCCACAAAACGGAAAGTCTCCCCCTCCGGACGAAGCGTCCGTTTAGGGTACCCTGAATGGGCCGGTGCATTAAGTCAAAAGGCTTCCCCGCCTTCTTCGCTCTGGCTCTCCCAACCATTTCCTTTCCCTTCCTTATCCAATCGTCTTTGGTGGGCAGATAACCCAAGCCAAAGGTATGGGGGTTGTGTGGCATTTCGGCCAATGCTGCGACGCCCTTCCGCCACTTTTTCCCAATCCCATCCCGGGGATGTGTTGAAGCTTGTTCATGAGGTATACAGATTGAGCACTGACATATACTCCCTCATTAACAGCCATGATGTTCTATACAACCCGAGCCTCAGCTAAGGTAAAACCTGACATAAACACGTCCTCCATGCCATGCTCAATTTCTAGGACTAGTGTAGATACCTCCGGAGGTGGATGGATCGATGAATTCCCGAAAACAATGGCTACTCCTTTCCCATAGGGGTATTTCACCATCTGATGCAGAGTGGACGAGACGGCCTTCACCTGGTGCAAACAGTCACCCCAAAAGCAAATTGAAGGTTGCCGGAACTTCTAAGATGTGGAAGTCTATCTCATGTTGTCCTGGCCCAACCTTGGTCTGGATTTTTACCGTCCCCATTACTTTCTGGCTCGTGTTGTCATACGCCCGAATCACCTGGGCTGTTGGTACAAAGTCGGCGTTCTTTAAACCGATGGCATAGGCTGTCCTTGCCGGGCAGACGTTGATGGCGGATCCGATATCAACAAGAACCACCGGTATCCATTTATTTCTACACTCCACAGAGATGTAGAGTGGCTTATTGTGGTTCGCACCCTCAGGTGGCAGTTCTTCAGAAAAAGTTAGTATCGGGGTAGCTCCTCCCAGAAAGACTAATCCCACCAGTTGCTCCGGCGTGGTTTCTATCGAGAGTTTAGCCTTGTCCATGGCAGATAGGATAGCCTGTCTGTGCACTCGTGATGCCATAAGCAGTCCCCAGATGGAGATGTCTGCTTGTATCTTCTTTAGCTGCTTCAGTACAGCTTCTTCTTCGATCTGCTTCTCTTTCTGCTTTTCAGTTTCCTTATCCTTCCCAGATGCCTCTGGTTGGTCCAGGTGCGGGGACTTGAAATACTGTCTGCTTCTTGTCATGTGATCAACCTCATCGAGATACCAGGTGTCGTCTGGTTGATTGCTCCCCCAATCCTCGTCTGTGTGGGCAAGACATAAATCATCGTCTTCCCACCACATCCCGTGAGCAGCCAACATACATCTGTCTAGCTCTAGCATGATTGTACTTGTAGTATTTCAGCCCGCATGCTCGCAGCATCTTCTGTCCTTGTGCCCACAGCATTTTCAGTCCCCTCATGGGCTTTGGCTTTTCTGGTTCTCTCAGAATCCCAAAACTTTTCTTGTTCCTCCTGCATCGGCACAGTCTGTTGTTCAGCTTTCCCTGTGTTCACAATGCTCCTGTTCTGAGCAAAATTCTTCGTACCGGTGCTCTCCGGCAATATACTCTGACTTTCAGCCCTTCCGGCCACAACTGATACCCTTGCCCCTGCCGGGCCCTGTTCTAGTTGGAGTTCTTCCATCACATCCGGTTGATCATCCAGCCATCCAGTGGCCTCTGCCGATTCCTCATAATCGAACCAGTTGACTGCCGCCCCCCCTGATTCTTGGTCATCAAAAAACTGTAGGTTGGCAAAGTCCTCTTCTACAGCCGTCAAATCATCCGTTCCCTGCCCAAATCTATCCCCATAGATCACACACAGTTCTGCTCTCTTTGGCAATTCTACACTTGGCTCAGACTGGCCCGCTGACAGGATGTAATCACTCGGATCGTAGGCTTCCCCAGCAAAATTTCCAGACTATTCAAACCCTAACTCAACAGTTCCATCCTCCTCTACACTGTCTTCAACAACCGCCACCATTGGCTCAGGTTGGGTTGTGGAGATGTCCAGCATGCACAAAAAGTCAGTGCAGTCAGGAAGGAGCACCTCCGGCTTAGGTAGATGGGACGGGGTGATATAGATGCTAGGATCGTAAGACACGACCCCAGTCTGGATAAAGTTGATTCTTTTGGGAGGTGGAGCTTGGTTGTGTGTAGGGAGTGGGTTGGTTGTGACATTGGGTCTTTCTGGTGGCAAAATCACCTGTTTGTCAACGAGATCTTGAATCTCGTGACGCAATCTGAAACATTGGTCGGTGTCATGACCATGTTGTTGGTGATATGCGCAATATTTGGCTGGGTTGTGAGTGGGGTTTAGTGGATTCGGTAATGGCCTCGGCTCCAGGGGTTTTAGATGCCCTTTTCTGATTAAGACCCCTAGAGCCTTAGACAGGGGCATATACAATGGGGTGAAGGTTCTTTGGCCTCTGGGTTGGTGTTTGGTGGTCTATGTACTGCTTCCGGATGCGCCGGAGAAGGGTGTGGCTGCCATGGGCCTTGGAGGGGGAGGGGGGGGGGGATGGTGGCGACCATGCTTACCTCCGAAGTTCTTGCAGTTGCAGCGCCACTTGGCCTGCATTGTTGTTGCGATTAAAGGTTCTGCGAGGTTGCTCCTTGTCTTGGTCAATCAGACCCTGTTTCATTGCATCTTCAATTTGTACCCCCATCTCATGCAGATCCGAAAAGGTGGGGAAGGGGAGCACAATCATTTTTTGCATCAGTTTTGGCTGGAGATTGCGTACAATCATCCTGATCTGGTCCTTATCGGTGGGCCTTAGAGTCATCATCGAGGCCTTCGCCTTCCACCGAGTCACGAAATCCGAGAAGCTCTCCTTGGGCTCTTGCCTTGTTGTTTCGAGATCACGGGTTGTAATCTCGATTTGGGTGTTGTAAGAGTATTGCGCAACAAAGGCCTTGGCCATTTCATCCCAACTGCGCTTGACATCATCCTCCAATTTCATATACCAGATAGCGGCCACACCTGATAGGGTCCGGCCGAATAGTGAAAGCTTCTGGGGTCTAGTTAGGCCCATTGGCCGTAGTATATCTGAGAATAGCTGGAGGTGGACCATGGGATCCCCAGACCCGTCGAAGCGATCGATCTGTGGCATTTTGAATCTATCCGGCAACGTTACAGCCACATCGGTATATCCGTCCTCGATATCTGGGATAGCCTTTACCCCCTGGGATTTTTTGAATAGCTTCTCGAGCTTGCTCAATTTCAGTGCTGTAGGGTCTACTTCGAACTCGAAGGAGAGTCCGGGTGGTTGATGGGTGTATGTACCTTGGATAATTGGGGTGGAAGCGGAGGCGAGCCGGCCCCGTTGGATGTCTGTGTCCTCCTGAGCGGCATGGGTATTTGGCAAAATGTTCTGGGCATTTGGCAAGACATTCTGGGTAGTTGGTGTCTGCTCGGGTAGCGGGACCCCTGGTGGGGAAGGAACTAGATGTGAGACTGATGCTCCGGCTTGCTGCTGTAGCCAGGTAATTAATTCCACCTGTTAGGCCATGATTGTAGCCTGTTGTTTAGAGAACTCTGCTTGGCGGACAGCGTCCTCCTGCATTTGCTTCATACTCTCTTGGAGTTGGCACATCATTTCTTCCATTCCGGCCATGTTCTGCTATCCTGCTAACTGACTGGTATGTATATTTCTATGGCAGAAACTGAGACCTCAGCCCGACTGTTCACTGCTAGGGTAGACCACTGCTCTGGTAATCTCTGCTCAGGCACACTACGCTTTCTCGGCCTCCATCTGACAACCGGGGGTAAAGAATGAAACACTGGCTGTCCGTCAACCAGATCCTCAGATCGATTGAGCCGACGACCTCTTGTCAAGAGTGCTTGGGGAATATTTGCTTGGTTCGAAGCAATTGTGCTAAAACTGCCCTAACAAAAAGATAAATAAAGCAATAAGGAAATAAATAACCAGATAAACGGACAGCATAACAGCTTAAAATAAATACACAACACACAGCTGGGCATAACAACACACGGTCGATAAGCTGAATACACACTATCCTCAAACACTGATCATTATCCCTGAATCACTGTCCCCGAAAACTGAATCTGATACCCGCAGATAACTGATTCTCAAACACTGAACTGGTGCCCGCAGGCCTGATGCCCAAACTCGCAAACTGATACATACATTCCTGTAGAGACGCACTCTAAAAGCACATAACAGATAAGCGAGAGCAAAACACCCCTATGTTGGGGTAGGTTTTCCCTATCCTATTTTGTCAGGAGCTAGGGTTTCACTACGCACGCAGCGGTTTCAAACAACCTATATCGGGTAAGCAACCTGTCCTAGTTCGGAATGGTCACTACGGATTCCGAACATGCACTAGGTCGAATGGTCAAAAGGGTGCCCCGGTAAAACTGGGGTTTGTGTTCCCATACTGGCAGAGCCCGTAACCGATATGGCAAACACGGTGTCCTAGGCGCACCAATGCAAATGCAATGCAAAGAAACACACAAGTGTAATCAAAAGAAGATATTATGAGTTCGAGTCAAGTTCTCCAATCTCCCCAGCAGAGTCGCCAGAAACTGTAGACGTCCCCGAACGCCCCGGGAGGATGAGTCCCGTTCTGTTCATTTTGGGCTCACTACAGTTTGGACTCAAATTGTCACGGTTCTCAATCTAAACCAAAGAGTCCAAATCCGGCAAATCGTTTTGAGAAAACAGATTTTTTGAAAGAAGTGCCAAACATGGACTGCTTAGAGTAGCCACCTAAATATTTTATTTTTGGGAAATTTAGGAAACTTGACTCGTGCCTAAGGCCACGTGTCCGTCATCACCAAAGTTACCTCGGCTCGAGAACTTGGGTACGATTGGGGAAGGTCACTTCGTGAGCACCCCCGCTCGCCCGATCAAAGATCGGCCTCTACTAACCATGATATCTAGCTTTGAAAACATTATGTGTTCTTATTCCGGTTATTAGCCTAGATTTACTATGTGATGCGCACAGCACACAAGTATAGACTGGGTCGCCTGAATTGAAACAAAACATTTCTTGCTTGTTTTTTAAAGTGATTTGCTACTCGCAAGTAGGCTTAAAATGCAGATTTTGCCACCCTCAGGTGGGCTTAGAAAAGATGGTTATGCCACTATCTAGTGGGCTTAAAACTCACAACTGATGATTTGTTCCAATCTAAATAACCCAACCTTCACCCATAGGCATTCAGGCAGTTATCTCACATAAGCATATAGCCTCATGGTAAGCATGCTATCATGGCAGTCACTCACACGCATGCAAGGATGCTAAAGCATAAAAACTTACCGAGTACTCCAAGCCAAAACAGAAGCTATGTTAGAAATCCATGCATGATCCTAACCATATAGGAATGCCTAATGCAACACATACAAAATGCAATTAAGATAGGCCCGGCTATGCTAAACATGGCATATGGAATGCTACAGCTAACAAGTATTCAACTCGGAATTGAAATACAATGCAGTGAGTTATGATGCGCCGAGCCCGATGCATGCAAAACAGATGAATGGATGCAAACATGCTATCATACTGTATGCTAATTGAAACATGCCCTAATCTAACCATCATAAGCTGGTAAATAAAAGGGAGAAAGACGTGGGGTTGGAAGACATATATCACACGCACGCACACTTATTACAACATTGCCCTTGCTCGAAGGGTCCGAATAAATAATACAGTCCCAAATGAATAATATAGTCCGAATAAGTACAAAAACCTAATTAATTAACAAATTTAACTAGGAAAGCAGTAAACTAGCACGCAAATCTATGGACCGCCTCAGCTCTGTTCCGAATGATGAATGATGCATGCTTAAGTTGCCTTGCGCGGAAATCCATTGCGATGCCCAAATTAGCCTCTGTTTACAATTAAGCCCAGAATATTGCACGAAGCTCCAAAAAGACTGCCGGTTTCTGATTTGCTGCAACAGAGAGCAAGAAAGGGGCATGGCAAAGTATTTTCACATATGTATGCATACCTTAATCCTTGTGCCACCAATCACGCATCTCGATGCATGATGGTCGAGGAGTCGAATTGCACGACTCAATATAAAATGAATGTACATATAAACATAACAAGACTGAGACTCCATCATAGATAATCCGGAGTGTCGGCGACTGGGAATTGAGACACGTTCCGTCACTCGGAGTACGAAACCTCCCTCATTTCCCGTGCTTGGGCTAACTCCTATCCCAAACACAATGCAATATGCATGACATGCTTGAATGCAATCCTAACATGCAACCTAGCATACGCAATGCTATGAGATGGCATACACAATGCTCGATGTAACATGGCATACACAATGCTCTAACATACAACCTAGCATACACAAGGCTATGGACTAAGATGGCATACACAATGCAATATGGGCTTACACCAATATGAGTGGACCTCAGCCACACTCACATCAGCGACCATAAGATGAAAATGAGACTATCGAAATGCGTGCACACATACACGCAAACCAAGGACTGAACCTAAGGCATAGAATGCCACTCTACCAAAGCATGGCAAGGGATGCAAGATGACATACAAGCATGGAATTTCCAGCACTGAAACATGATGCAAAATGATCCCGAATCATGGAAATATGGCACCCGATGCATGAAATGAGTCCCGAAACTCAAAGCTAGGCACATGTATTGACTTATAGCTATACAAAGCATACATTATTTGACTATGAAGCACAAAGACAGAGCCAAGGTAGTCCCAAAACATGAACATTTCTAGTTTAATGCATGGCCAAAAGATGCTAGCATGATGGGCTAAAATAGCATGCAACTTTGATTATCAAACATGGTTTACATGGCATGTATGTGAAGCATGTGAGATCTCATCAAACCAGAAAAAATCAGTGAACAAAACATGTGAAAATATGCCCAAATAAACATGGAAATGCAGCCAATGCATGTAAAAATGAGGGGCTCCTTTAGAAGGGCATACAAGGGGTTATTAAGCACATGCATCAAGGACGCTTACCATAGCCAAACCAACTCTGGAAATGAGTTATGGGGGTCCTAAAACCCACTGAAAAGTGATAGAAACAAAGCTTGGAAGCTTGCAAATAGAGGGTCCTTTGGAAGGCCAAAAAGGCTACCAAACAAGACGAGGAGAGAGGGGCTCACCCCCCTCTGATTTTGGCCTTTAAGAATACACATAAGCCACTAAAAATCCACTGGATTTCAGTGGCTAAGAGGCCAAGCCATGACCAATGCAAGTGTTCTACTGCATAGCCCTAATCATGAAGAGATGAAGCATGCATAGGGGGGAGATGACCCCAAAAGAGAATAGACCTTAATCAAACATGAAGATGATGTCAAAACAAGACTTTTTTTAGTTTAGGTTGAGGTCCAAAAAGGCTCACAAATAAGGCTAATGTATCATGCAAAAACAGCCCTAAAAGAGAGATTGAACAAACAGGGCAGCAAAAGGCCTTAAACAGCAAAGAGCCCTTCAACAAAGTTGAAGAGGGGCTCAAAAAAAGTTACTTTACAGTTTATGTAAAATCTCGAATATGCTCACAAGTAAGACTAAAATATGATGCAAAAATAGCCCTAAAAGAGAGATAAAGAGTAAGGGGATGTAGATGGCCTAAAAAAGAAAAGAGCCCTTCAACAAAGTTGAAGAGGGGCTCAAAATAAGACACTTTACAGTTTGGCTCGAAGCTCAGAAATGCTCACAAACAAGGCTAATGTATCATGTAAGATAAGGGCCAAAAGAAGGGATAAAGCACAAAGGGTGGGTAGAAGACCTCAAACAGAAAAAAGTTCTTGATCAAACATGAAGATGAGCTCAAAATAAAACTATTTTCAGTTTAGGTCGAAGCCCAAAAATGTAAACAAAAGGAGCTAAGATATCATGCAAAATAAAGCAAGAAAAAGGGAAATAGGGACTTACCCTTGAAGAGCCGACCTCCAGCAGCTTTTAGACCAAGAATGTGAGCTCTCTACCTCTGCAAATGACCTTCAAGGTACTGGAATGGAGTGTGGAGGTGGTGGGCTATGAGTTGTAGTGTAAATGGCCAAGGATAATGGACTTTAGAGCTTGGAAGAGAGAGCTATGGAGGGAGATGGGTGTATGCCTTAGCAAATATGTCTAACCCCTAGAAATGGAGCTCAAGTGCTGGCTTTATAGAGGAGAGAGGCCAAAGAAAAGGGGGGGAAAAACCAATTCAAATTTCCCCCCAAAAAGACAGACCCTCGGGCAGAGGATCTGGTGCAAAATAGCTGGCACAGCTGGAATGCACCAGGAGAGACAAACTTGGCCGGCTAGGTTCAAAAGGTCCAGATGGCTGGCCGGCCACCTCCCCTGGCCGGCCGACCAGGGGTCAAAGGGGTCAAACAAATTACTGGTCGGCCACCCCAAAAAGGTGGCCTCCTAGATGAGTGCAACACAGCTGTATGGTCAAAACCCAAAAAATGTGAACCAGGAGACAAAAAAACTAACTTTTTAGAGGGATTCAAAAGGGTCAAGGATAATTGCTGGCCGGCCTACCCATATTGGTGGCCTCCCAGATGTGTACAACACAATGATGTGGTGGAAAGTCATAAAAAGTGGCCCGGGAGTGGGAAAAACCAGCTTTCTAGTGAAGAAAATGGGCGATGAAGAGCGATGAAGAAATAAAACTGGTTTTCAGAACAATTGCTGGCCTCCCACCTTCCTACAACCTTTCTAACAATGAACATAAGGCCTCCGCCAAAAATGGACCCAAACCGATGCAAAACGAAGGTTCG
The DNA here is from genome assembly GCA_030407325.1 of Camellia japonica. Taxonomy (NCBI): domain Eukaryota; kingdom Viridiplantae; phylum Streptophyta; class Magnoliopsida; order Ericales; family Theaceae; genus Camellia; species Camellia japonica. The sequence continues at coordinate 15,830 of JAPPVO010003189.1, forward strand.
GGGGCCAAAACGCGCTGTCCGGGGCCCCGAAAACTGACTATAAAGCACCGGGGGTGGCGTTTGACCACGAAGTTGGTCTCTCGAGCCACAGTGTCCCTCAAATGCAAGGAAACAAGGTGTATGCCAAAAATCGGAGCAAACGGAGGTGGTTAAGCAGTCCCGAACCGAGGCACACAGCCGACGGCTCCGAAAATCGGGAATCGGGCTCCAAACGGGAAAAATGGCCTACGACCACGAAATGTAGCCTAGGGCCACTGAGATATGATCTATGAGACCTCTCCCTCCCTTCGAGAAGAGAAAACAAAGAAAACGGGGCCTGGTTCGCAAACCGAGGCAAGGCACAAAAGAGTCCGGAAGTCCGTAGGCAAGGCTTGCAGCCGTGACTCCGCAACTTCAGAACGAGCACAATATGCAACATCACCAAGCGCTCAATCGGTGACGTCTGAGTCTTATGGTCGGTCAAAAATGGGGTGTCTACAGTACTGTTGGAGATCACCCATGTGAAAGGGGTGATCCTTATAGTTCAACAATGAAGGCTAGCTCAAGTCAAGGAGCAGGTGATCAGCTCCACTGAAAATGAAGAAAGACTGAGCTTCC
>JAPPVO010003190.1:0-37537 GCA_030407325.1 Camellia japonica
AGACCTTAAAACCCTCTTTTCAAAATATTTTTCCAAATGTTTCTACGATATTCCGAGGCTCCTATTTCAATTAAAATATTACACTTTTAGTAAATCGAGTAAGGACAAAATGGAAATAAATGGAAGGGAGGTGAACCTTTTGAAAACAATAGTTTTTTTTAAAAAAAAAAAAAATCTTTATAGGTTTGGATAGGTTTGGATTTGAAGGAAACAAGAGGGGATGGAAGAAAATTGGTTTAGGGAAAGGATGAGCATCAAATTGTTAAGAAGGAAATGAACAGCCTTTACTAAATTAGGCATATCTCTTTGTACAATTGGAATTTAGATATGAGGCCACCACAATTGGAAAGTAGACTTCTGGGGCTTCAATTTAGACCCAAGAATCGCCCTAAACCAAGTCCATGTAAGGGAGATATGCCCATTTAAAGTTAGGCTTAATAGCAGATTTTGTTGACTCGGCCCAAATAGCAAGCAACCCCATTTTTCTTGGTTTTGGTTCAGTTGGGACACCACATTTACCTATTTTCTAATCCATTCAAGTGCACCCACTCATCCTCCATTATCTCCACTATCCTCCATTATACCTAATCATCCCCCATTGTCAAAAAGGTTTTGTTGGCATCCATAAAGGAGTATCCCATGCAACCACCTTGAAAATTTGCCCTCCTATCACATTCTTGTCTCCCACCTTCTTTTTAACCTTTTACTCTCCTCTATTCCTATATAGAATGATCATATTGTAAGAGAGGGGGAGGACACGAAAAGGGTGAGAAAAGGGTGAAAAAAGAGAGAAAATTGAGTTTTTGAGCCAAAACACTTCTAAGCTCCATAGCTACTGAAATTCCTCATTTCCATACACCAAAACCACTCCAAAAATTCTGATATATCCAAAGATCAATTGCCTTGATCATAAGGAAGAGTGTTTAGTAATTGAAAGTGAGAAAAACAAGAGAGTTAGCCACTTTCCATACCATAAACTCCATAAATTCCATAATTTCGAATTGAGGATTTGAGAACACACTTCCTACACTTGAGGATGATCAAGAGGGAGTTTGTGAACTAAGGAGTTCATCCTTTCCTTGGAAGGTGAATTTCACAAACCTTTCATTTCCTTGAATTTCTTACTTATTTTGCTCTTTTCTTTGATTTATTGTTATATTGTATATTATTATAATCTAATTGAAAATGGTGAATTGAAGTCCCATATATGTTGCTTTAGCATGAGAAAGAGATCTTCCATGCTGAATGGTTTAATTTCTTCGGAGGTTCATTACCAGGGCATTACATCTCTCTCATGCCAAGAACAACTCCTTGTTTGACGCTTTTCTTATTTTAGTGGACGTAACTATAATTTTTGGACTAAAATGACTAAAAAATGGCAAGGTAATTAAAAGGGCTAATAAATTGGACTAAAAGAGGCACAAATAATAAAATTGAGTTGGGTTCAATTAGACGTCATATTGAACCCATTGTCTTTTTTTTATATACTTATTTTACTCTTTTGCTTTGATTTCTGTTATATTATATATTGTTGTAATCTTACATGTTCTATCTTATACTTGTTTACTTGTTTTAGGTTCATGTTAATTTTGTTGTAAGTTTGCACTTTTTTTTTATTTTATATTTTATACTTGTTTTCTCATTCTTAATCTAACCAGTAGTAGTTAGTTGAGCCACCTAAATATTTTTGTTTGTTCCTTTTCTTGTTTTGCAATAAGACAGGTTTTGCTTGGCCTAGTTGGCCGGTTGGCCTATTTGGCTGGCCGGTTAGCTTCTTTTGGACAAGATGGCATTGTCTTTCGATGTTAACCAACTTCCGGTGGTTCCCAAGGCACATGAAACCTTTTTTTTATTTATTTTTTACTTTTTATTTTTTATTTTATTTTGAGTGTATTATGAGGTTTTTTTTTTTTATTTTATTGTATTGTAATATTCTCCTCATCCCTCTCTAATTTGGTTTGTAATTATTCTTTCAAGTGTTGTAATAATTCCCCGTCCCGCTTCTTTCTATCCCATTCTTTTACTTGCTTTATTTATCTGTGAATATGCATCATATTTTGTCTTTTATTATATCCATGCTTTACATCTATGTTTCATGCATCTTGATTCGGCTAATTTTGCATTTGTAGATTTAATCAATTCCTATGTGATTATGTGCGCTACCTCATGTTCTTGAGATGATTCATATGTCATATCTTAGAAGCCGAATCTATAGTTGCATCTCATGAGTGAATCGCATTAGGATTTTGTATATAAGATCATGCATGTTTTACTAACTTTGTTTTGTAGCTGTTCGAGGAACGTCGGTAAATATGTAAGTTTTTATGCTTTAGCATCCCGTTTGTGTGTGTTTTTTTCCTATTATGTTTAAGCATCCTACCATGTGGCTACTTGCTTACTTGATATAACTGTATGAATGCTAGTGGATAGAGGTTGTGTCGCTTAATCTGGAATAGTGTTGATTTTCATATTTGTAAACTCAATTTATTTGGGTTGTACATGTTAAAAACTCTTTCAAAACTACATGAAATCAAGTTGTTCCAAAGTGGGTGACATAGTCTATATTTGTATGCCTCACATAGTAAATTTTAAGATTTATTAAATAATCAAAACATGAATATATAAAGAAAATAAAATTCATATCATAGTTTAGTAGAGGCCGATCTTTGATCGGGTGAGCGGGGGTGCTCATTATTGACCTTCTCCTCTCATGCCTAAGGTTCCGAGCCAAGCATCTTTGGTTACGATGAATAGTGGCCTTGGCATGAGTCATGGGTTTCCTAATTTTCCAAAATATTAGGTGCGACTCTGAGATCTGATGATGTAGTTCATTTTTGACAAAATTGCAATAAAATGGATTTTCAATAAAAGTTGTCAAATCTGGACTTTCATCTATGTTTTACATTGCACTCGTGAGACTAGATAAAAGAAATCTCGGGAGTCCGAACTGTTTAACGCGCACGGGCACCCCCAAGGATGTTACAATGATCAACACCATTTTCTTAGAAATCCAAATGAAAAGGTCTAGGGACAAAAGCATAAACTGAAGTTCTAATCAATCAGAAGGTTTCTTAGAAGGCTAATATAGCGATCCCGGTTTTCCCTGTCATGTATTGTGTTCCGAATTCGGGTCTCGTGGTTGTATGTTGTTGCCTTATTCTTGTTTCCATCCTTAAATTCTTTGTATTTGAGTTGTGGGATGTGTTGGTTGGATTTGGGCAGGTTGGTTGTGAGTTGAAATAAATGGTTGCTGTCTAGATTTTGGTTTCTTTCGCTCGAGCGAGGCTTTTGTCGCTCGAGCGAGCTTGTCGCTCAGCAGTTGGGTTTTAGTTCCTTCGCTTGAGCGAGATTTGTGTAGTGTGTCTCTTCGCTCGAGCGAGCATTCTTGCGCTCGAGTGTACGTCTGCGTCTTGAAAAACCTGAAGGGTGGTATTTTTTGCTCGAGCGAGGCTTTTGTCTCCGCTCGAGCGAGCGAGCTCTATGTTTTGTGTTCCTTCACTCGAGCGTGCATCTGGGTTGCAGACCTGAAGCTTTGAATTGTGCGCTCGAGCAAGACTTTTGCACTCGAGCGAGGTGTTTGTTGTAACTGGTCGCTTGAGCGACCACTTCTTCGCTCGAGCGAGCCTCGATTATATCAGTTGGCAGCAGCGTGTTATTCATCACTTTTTCATCATCTTTTTTCATCCAAACCCTAACCCGGCTGTCTCTCTCTCTAAAGAACCCCCTTCTCTCTACAAAAGCTCTTGATCTAGAAGTGTCTCAACCCTACTCCTTTGTTAAAAAGGTAGAGTTTCGTGTGGGCTATCATTCAATCCGAAAAAATTGGACTTTGGAGCATCTTGAGTTTTTCTCCTCATCTCCTTTGAGTCTTCTCCATTTGAGGTAGGGATAATCTACTCATTTCTATGAGTTTTAACATAAATGTTGGACATTTGTATAAATGTAGAGGTTTTGGAAGTTTTGAAAAGTTAGGGTTTGATTTGAAATCATAAAAGAGGAGTTTCTTGGTTTTGGACTCTATTGTGAATGTGAGGTTTTGAAATGGGGTTATGGGTGTACAATTGATGAAATTGAGCCTTAGATATGTTAATTGAGAAAGAGGAAAAAATGCCCTAATTGGGATTAAATGAATTATTTGTCAAAATAATGAAATTAATTATGGGAATACATAATTGAGTTGGAAATGATGAAATTGGGGGAAAATGTAATTAATTGGTGAAGTTGGATTGAAAATCGCTTACTTATGAAAAATGTGTTAATTTATCTGTTCGATAAATTTAATTATCTATCTAGAAATAACTGTTTTGGGCTATGATGAAGGATAACCATGATTGTTGTAGAACTGCATGATGTTTAGGTAAACTAAAACTAATCAATTGAGTTATGTCATTGAATATGACGGTTGGGCTAATACATTGAATATTGTTTTAATTGATCATTGTATATGATAAAATGTTTAAATACATTGCATATGTATTTAAAATAGTTTGGCCAAAAATGTGTGAAGGTAGGGATAAAGCTCAAATTCCATTTTTCTTGTTGAGGACTGCTAGTGAACACATTCTGATTGTCATCATCGGGTAATCAACAGAAAGCGCCCAAGTCTTAGTGCCGGTCAAAAGAGGTGTCTACAATCATCACCTTTGTTTGCCAGGAAAGAGCATTAGGGAAGGCCACTGAAGCCCTTCCTTTGCCAGCATTCTCAAACTGAGCATGACAAATGCAAAGCCATAACGTGGTGTTAAAGTCGAATGTGGTTGATATCTTCATAGAGTTTTAATTCATATAATGAACTATGTTGAACTATTTTGATCCTATTTTGAGTTTTAACTCATATAATAAGGGGATGCAATTGCTCATTCCAACATGTCCGCAATGGAGGCAATATCTGTGCTGATGCATTAGCTAAATTAGGAGCTGATCAACCACTTGATTTGCTTATTGTAAATGACCCACCAGAAGAAATCCGCCATGCTTTAGTTGCGGATATGTTGTACCTGGATGGGAATGATGAGGCTTAGTCCTTTGCTATTTCTGATGTACCAAAAAAAAAAAGAAAAACTCATAATAAAACTATGTTGAAGTGAATTTGGATACTTTGTGTTTTAATTTTTGTAAATTTTATTTTCTATACTCTTTGTGGTTTGGGAGTAGAGTACCTTTAGTGTATGGATTTTAAATTTTTATTTTATTTTATTTGATTGGATGACAAATTTAATTTTTGTGCATTTTAACCTATAAAATTAAATGGTTGCAAAACATTTTCTAAATTGACTTTTAGCGACGAAAATGTGTGGTATAGAGTTATTTGTCTTTTAGCGACTAAATATAGTTGTCGTTAAAAATGTCATTATTTTGTTTTTCGCGACCAAATTGGGATATTTTGTGATGAAGTATTAGCGACCAAATGTTTAGTCTTATAAAATCAAACATTTTGTGACAATATAAAATTGGTCGCTAATTGTCATTTTCAGCGACATTTTCAAAAATTTGTCACTAAAGACTTTTCTGAACGCACTTTTAGTGACCTTTTTAGTGACAAATTTAATTTTGTTACAAAAATTATTTAGAGACCAAAATAATAGCTTTAAGGACCAAAATAATTGGTCATCAAAAGTCTTATATGTTGTAGTGGATACTGATTTTTCCATTGGATATTACGTTACTGCCTGCACAATAAATAATAAAGCAAGGATGGAAGGCATCGTGTTTGATTTTGATTTTAATTTTGATTTTTGTTTTAAAAACTAAGTATCAGTTTTTTATTTATTTTTCTTTAACTTTGGACAAATTTGCAATGCATTAGCTAATAGACCTATCACTTTCAAGCAGGATGACTTTAGTTCCAATTTGTAACTTGTAGGAAAACGACCGAAGTACCATCCGTTGTAATGACTTTTTGTAAACCCTCTGTCATGACTCTTTGTGTGAAGGAGAATTGCAATAATTTTCTTTTTCTCTTTCTTTTTTCTTTTCTTTTTCTTTTCCTTTTTTGATACAAAGAATTTTTGAAAAAATATCATTTAAGTAGAATGTAAAAATAAAATAATAAATAATAATAATAATAATAATAATAATAATAGCATATTAATGAAAAACTTTAAAACATTAAAAGATAACTTTATAACCTTTTTCATAAAATTGTGATTATTTTTACAAAATACCACTAACATGTTATTTTTCTCTGATTTTTCTAGTAAGAATTGACACTAGGAGATGAGAGTTCAGCAGTTCAACCATTATGCTATCCTAATCCTTAAATCTTTCTTTCTATAAAGTTTATATATTAATGAGAGTGTATTTTTTGAAAGAATTGCATTTCAGGAAAATAGTTGAGAAATAATTTCTATATAAAAATTATAATTTTTTTACAACATATACACATTGTAACAATTTTGTTGGTGTTATTTATTTAATTTTATTGCGGTCTACAACGCATCTGGAAACAAAAGACAAATTGTAACAAGCCCGCGGGGGACCTCGCTACAGCTCGGATTCGATTTCGTGTCACAGTTCTTAATCTTGAACCAAAGAGTCCAAATCCGGCAAATCGTTTTGAAAACAGATTTTTTTGAAAGAAGTGCCAAACATGGACTGCTTCGCCAGATACAGAGTCGCCACCTAAATGTTTTTTAATGGGAAATTTAGGAAACCCTGACTCGGTGCCAAAGGCCACGTGTCCGTCATCACCAAAGTTGCCTCGGCTCGGGAACTTGGGTACGATTGGGGAAGGTCACTTCGTGAGCACCCCCGCTCGCCCGGTCAAAGACCGGCCTCTACTAACCATGATATCTGTTTTTGAAAACATTGTATGCTCTTATTCCGATTATTAGCCTAGGTTACTATGTGATGCTCGCAGCAAACAAGTATAGACTGGGCCGCCTGAATTGGAACAAAACATTTCATGTTTGTTTGTTTGAAAATGGTTTGATGGTGCTACCCGCAGGTAGGCTAAGACGCGGATTTGCCACCCTCGGGTGGGCTTAGGAAAACATGATTTTGCCACTATCTAGTGGGCTTAAAACAAACAGTCAACGCATTGTCCCAATTCAAGTAACACAACCTCCACCCACAGGCATTCAAGACAGTTATATCACATAAGCAAATAGCCTCATGGTAAGCATGCTATCATGGCAACACTTACACGCATGCAAGGATGCTAAAGCATAAAACTTACCGAGTACTCCAAGCCAAAAAACAGAAACTGATTAGAAATCATGCATGATCCTAATTATACAGAAATGCCTAATGCAACACATGCAATAATGCAACTATAGCAGGCTCGGCTATTCTAAACATGGCATATGGAATGCTGCAGCTAACACGTATTCAATTTGGAATTGAAATACAATGCAGTTTGTATGATGCGCCGAGCCCGGTGCATGCAAGACAGATGAATGAATGCAAACATGCTATCATACTGTATGCTAATTGAAACATGCCATAATCTAACCATCATAAGCGGGTAAATAAAAGGGAAGAAAGACGTGGGGTTGGAAGACATACATCACACTCACCCACACTTATTACAATTATGCCCTTGCGCAGAGGGTCCGAATAAATAATACAGTCCCAAATGAAAGAATAGTACAGTCCAAAATTACAGTCCGAATAATACAGATTTCTAATTAATTAATAAATTAACTAAGAAAGCTTTAAATTGGCATGCAAGCCAGGGGCTGCCTCGCTTCTGATGAATGATGTATGCTAGACTGCCTTTGCGCAGAAATCCACTGGGATGCCCAATTTAGCCTCTGTTTGCAATGTTTCTCGAAATGCGCGCCAGACTCCGAAAAGTTGCTGATTCCTCATTTTGCTGCAACAGAGAGCAGGAAAAGGGCATAGCAATGTATTTCACAGATATATGCATGCCTCGATCCTCGTGCCATCAATCACGCATATCGATGCATGATGGCCGAGGAGTCGATTTGCACAACTCAATATAGGGTGAATGCAAGTGAATGCTACAACAAAACCTAACTTCATCATGGGTAATCCGGAACGTCGGTGACTTGGGAATTGAGACTCGTTTCGTCACTTGGAGTGCGAAACGTGCCTCGTTTCCCGTGCCCGGGCTAACTCCTATCCCGAACACGATGCAATATGCATGATATGCATGAAATGCAGCTAATATACAATCCTAGTATACACTATGCTATGGAATGAGATGCCTCGAAATGCGTGCACACGGGCACGCAAACCGAGGCAGTGATCCTAAGGCATGAAATGGCATGGAAATGATATGCAATGAGACTAAAATGAGATGCCTCGAAATGCGTGTCCACGGGCACGCAAACCGAGAAAATGGCATACGAAATGCAACAGGACTAAAATGAGATATGCGATGCAATATGGGCTTACACCAACATGAGAGAGCCTCAGCTACACTCACACGGGAGGCCGATAGGTAAAAATGAAGCGCCTCGAAATGCGTGCACACTAGCACGCAAACCGAGACAATGGCATACGGAATGCAATGAGACTAAAATGGCATACAGGATGCAAGATGGACTTACACTAACATGAGTGAGCCTCAGCCACACTCACATAAGAAGCCGATAGGATGAAAATGAAGCGCCTCGAAATGCGTGCACACTGGCACGCAAACCGAGGCAATGGCATAAAGCATGAAATGACATGAAAAATGGTATGCAAACATGCAAATGAAATTTCAGCACTCACAAATGATGCAAAACAGTCCCGAAAGGTGGGGAAATGACACTAAATGCACGGGATGGTCCCGAAATGCGATATTAAGCGCCCGAAATGGCCTACAGCCATACTAAACATGCATAATTGGTACATGACATACAAAACAGTAGCAAGGCAGCCCCCAAAATAGCATTTTTCAGTCACAAAAAGGGCTAAATAGCAAGCATAGATAAGGCAACAATAGCATGCAAAAATACGAGCCAAGAGAGGGGTATTGAAGCAAGTGATACATGAAATGCTCGAATGGAAAAGTACCCTTCTACAACACTGATGAGGGACTAAAAATATGAACATTTACAGTAGATGACATCCCCCAACTCAATATGAAAACATGCTAAAAATGTCATGCAAGATCTAGGATACACAAGGCTATAACATGAGGCACCCCAAAAATTCATCAAACCAGAAAAGACCCTTAATGAAATATGTCAAGAAGATCAAAATATGACTCTTTTCAGTTCTGATGAAGGCCTAAAACAGAAGCTAGATGAGCTTAAAAAAGCATGCAAGAATGGGGGCCAAAGAGGATATAAAGACAAGCACAACATAGAGACCCCCAATAAGGTTGATCCCTTCTACAATGTTGTATAAAGACACAAAATAAGCTTACTCACAGTTCATGACATGCTCCAAAACAGACTACATGTGAGTCAAACAAATCATGCAATTTTACGGTAAATATGAGAGATTATGAAGCAAGTGCATGATAGAGAGGCCAAAAAGGGTTGAGCCCTTCTTCAATGTTGAAGAGGGGCTCAAAATATGCCCACTCAAAGTTTACATTATGCTCGAAAACAGATCACTCATAGGCTAGAAAAAGCATGCAAAAACAAGGGTAAAACAGGGATTCAAAGCAAGTGGCATATGGAGCATGAAAACAAGGTTGAGCCCTTCTTCAATGTTGAAGAGGGCCTCAAAATAAGCACAATATCAGTTCATGAGATGCTCCAACTCAGATCGCACATAGGCCAAATACTCAATGCAAAATAATGGCATATAAGAGGATATTGAAACAAGTGCAAGATGGAAGGCTCAAACAGAGTTTAGCCCTTGAACAAACATCAAGAATAGCTCAAAAGAGGACCACTTTCAGTATTGGTCGGAGCTCAAAACAGTGAGCAAGTAGGGTTAAGAAATGAGGCAAGAAAGTGGTGTAAAAGAGGGAGTTTGAGACTTACCCTTGAAGACCTTTCTTTCTTTACTTCTTGGCTTGAGAAATGTTGCTTCTAAGCCTTCAAGAACCTCTCCTTGTTGCTGGAAATGGAGTGGTGATGGTAGTGCTTGATGATGATGAACAAAAGGCACCAAAACTTCAAGATTTGAGAGAGATGGATAGAGATATCAATGTATATGCTCAAGCTAATGTTTCTAACCCCTTCTTCAATGTTGGAGCTGCTGTTATATGGACAAAAGGAGGGGTGTAAAGTGGAGGGAAATGCACCTAAGTATTCCCCTCCAAAATATCCCCCGGATACAGATCTTTTCTGGGGGAGACAGCTGTGCAGCTGTAAGGAACACATCCCAAGGAGCATGGCCGGCCAGGCACTTTTTCTGCAGGTGGCCGGCCGGCCACCCCCCATGGCCGGCCGGCCAAGGGGTAAAAATGGAACACAAAATTAATGGCCGGCCACCACACATTGGTGGCCTCCCATGTGTGCTGAACAAGACCCTGTGGTTCAAATTTGACAACTCTAAAACAGGAGAGAGAATAGGCCAATTCAAAGAGGGGTTCAAAAGGTTCAATGAGGATTACTGGCTGGCCATATGTTTTTAGGGTCCTCCCATGTGTGTACATCACAAATATGTGGTTTTGGTTTGAAGAAAATGGCCATAGGGTGTTCAACATTAGCCCGGAAGTGAGAAAAACGGGCGCCGGGAGGCGCCGGAAGAGCATAACTGCTTGTTGAGACAATTGCTGGCCTCCCACCCTCCAGTGACCTTCCTTATGATAAAACAGAGGTACCTACCAAAAATGAACAAAAACCGATGCAAAACAAATGCTCGGGGACCAAAACACGCAGTTCGGGATCCCGAAAATAGGCTGTTAAGCACCGAAAGTGGCGTTCGGCCACGAAGTGGGTATCTAAACCCCCAGTGTCCCTCGAAAGGGAGTAAATGAGATGCATGCCAAAAACCGGAGGAATCGGAGATGGTTGGGTGGTCCCGAACCGAGGCACACGGCCTGACGGCTCTGAAAACCGGGAACCGGGCTCCGAAATGGGCAAAATGGCCTACGGCCACGAAATGTAGCCCACGGCTACTGAGAGATGGTCTACTAGACCTCTCCCTCCCCTCAGGAAAGAAAACAGAGAAAACCGAGTCCGGTTCGCAAACCGAGGCAAGGCACAAAAGAGAGTTCGGGAGTCCAGAGGCAGGGCGCACGGCCGCGACTCTGAGACTTCTGAACGAGCACGATATGCAACATCACCGAGCGCTCAATCAGTGACGTCTGAGTCTTAAGGTCGGTCAAAAATGGGGTGTCTACACAAATGCCCCAACGTGTATTTATTCTTCCAAGAAAACGCATACCAACACATTGAAGTCTTGTCTGTAGTCCATAAAATGGATTAGACAGTATTGTTAAATTCGTGGAGTTTATTATAGATTTATTCTTGTAAAAAATTACGTTAATTGAATATCGATAATTCTTTAATTAGAATATATTTTTGTCAATAATTTATTTTTAAAATTATATTTACTATTGAAAAAATTATGAACTGATCAAGAGGCTATTGATATTTGATCAATGTGATTTTTTATAATAATAAAGTAATCAATGAACTTTACATATTCAACGATTCAGATTATCAAAATAAGACTCATAATGAACGGTACATATCCAGCAGTACTATTCAGTCTACAAAGAGAAACTTGCTCCTTGAATGAACACCTTCACATATGATACTAGTGTTAGCAAAAATTTGGTTAAACTCAATCAACAAAAGGCAATTGACAGAAAAACTTAATTTTCACATAATAATAATAGTAGTAGTAGTAGTAGTATAAGGATAAATTACAATTATATTTTTGAAATTTGTTTAAAATATGAATTATTTCATGTAATTTGAAAAATTATAAATACCCATTTGTTATAATTTTTTATTTAACTTAATTAACAGAAAAAAAAAAATCAAATTTCTAATTGCTCTCATGTATAACTGAGAAATCTAGAAATCTTCTACATATTGATTTGTGATTATGTATCTGTGGAGAAGTGGTTTGAAAATACTCTTCTGATCCTGGGGAGCGCTCGTGATCCGCTGATAGTCACCTGAAATGGGATAAACACTCCGGTCGGGGGTGCCGGAATTAGCACTCCGACGGATAAGTCAGTCTCTACACTTGAGAATACTTGTGTTCTAAGTTAAGCATAGTAATTCTCACATACCTCATTCTGGCTGATGTTTTTTCTATTTATATCTTTTCTTCTTTAGTTCTCGGGATTAGGTCCATCCCCCACCTCATATTCGGCACATTTTATAATGGACCGATCCCTACTCGGCCCCTCGCTTAATCGGTTATTTGGCCGAGTAGGGTTGGATTTTAAGCTTTCGAGCCAATTGCCGAGTGCTTCGAACCTCGACTCTACCAGATTCGGCTATCCGGAACCTCTACAACTCCCGAATCTCGGCCCCCACAATTGCCCCCCAAGCATTCCACTAACGACAGTTGGCTGGAGTGTTTGGCTTAGAACTCGAAGAGTCAGAGCCGAAATTCGGCGGCTGACCGCATTCCAACGCAAATGTCTGTACACACGCTTCTCGGTTATCATTTCAACTTCCCGCCTCCGCATACACTTCTATTTATTGTGATTTAAAATTTCAACGTCTTTTCAAATACATACACGCTTTTAGACACCCGTCGCTGGACTGCCTACCGAACTACCTCTGCAACTTCCTACTCTTCTCTATCTCCATCGCCTCTTTGTAAGTTCTCTCCTTCTCTGCTTTGTTTTTTGGCTTAGCATAATCCTATTAGCTGGAGAGAATGGCGAAACATTTAAAAGATCTCCTCTCACCGGATCGAATTTCTGGCTTCCAACGCCATTTTTCCATTCTTGATGACTTCCGTCTATCATTTGTGGCAGACGGCACCCTCGATATGGAGAGGGTTGATGAAACCATGATCGTCTTCCCTCTTCTATCAATCGCAGAGGGTGAGGTCCGCTTTCCCCTTCACCCACTCCTTAGGGCCATGCTTTGCCATTGGGGGTTAATCCCTTCCCAACCCAACGTCAACTTCTTTAGGGTCGTGATGGGGATTATCGCACTAAACTGCCGCCTTGGGCTTAACCTTGGCATTCCTGCTATTCGGCATTGCTACGCCTTGGCCAAGTCTACTGGTCGGCACAGGCGTTATTTCCTTAGGGCCAAAGACACCGACCATCAACTAATGACTATGCTTTCCAGCTCTGGGAAGCAAGTCGATGATGTTATGGTCGTCGTCCAAGGAAACTGGGAATTCGGCGAAGGTGAGGATCACCTTGATCGTATTCCTAGACGGAGGGGCGAACCAGGTGGCCGAGTATCTTATTTTATTTATTTACTTGTTATATTTATAAAACCTTATTTTCGGGACCTCATGGTTTTGCTTTTGCAGGAAACCATTTGAAGAAAGTCTTGACTTCGACTGACGACGCCGTCCTTTCGGAAATCAAGACTGCGCTCAAGTATTTTGGCCGATCGAGTCTTCAGAAGTAGGGGAGGGCGGCCCACGTTCTGCTCCGCTACGAGCTGACTTATACAACCTTTTCGGCAGCGGAAAACATCCCAATTCTGAAGGGTGAGAAGTTTCTTGTCACGCTTATCTTGACTGATTTTAGAAATTTCAGGCAAGTCGGTTGCGAGGGATCAGATTCGGAGCGACCGGAAGTTGCTGAGGCCGTCGAGGCAGACCAATCCGAAACTGAGGTTGACGAGGCTTTGAAGTTAGCATTTGAAGAAGTCGGCCTCAATTCGGCTGATCCTCCGTCCACCTGGGTCGAGAGGACCGTCCATTTGATGACATTTTTCACGGTCTGGAGGACCTTCTCGGCGCGTTCCCAGAAAATATGGCTGGGTTGAGCCTCACTAAACTTGCCAAGAAGGCGAACGCGGAAAGGATGGCCGCGCGGCGAAGGGCGGAGGAGATTCGGGCTGCCGAGTCTCAGTCCCAGTCTTCCTTGCCTGTTATTAAGGAGACGGCAAAGAACGGAAGTACCGAGGCAGAACCTTTTGTGCAGACAAGTGTTGCAACTGAGCAAAGGATGGAGAAGCGCCCTGCCGATGTCAAGGCCGGCTCTGAAGAAGACCGTGCCGACAAACAACCTCGTTTGGAAGAGTCCGATGAGATCGTACCTTTTGTTATTCAGCCCAAGATAAAGAATATGCCGATCTCCTCCGATGCTTCGGTGATCAAAGACCCAACGGTTGCACTTAGCTTGGCGACGTCCGTTTCACTGCCTGCTGACAAGGCGGCTTTTCGGGCAGATCCGAATCTGGTTACAATTGGGTTGGCCGCGCAATCGGCTCTTTTGGTATATATCTGGACTTTGTCTTTTCTCTTTACGTAAATATTATTTTGTTCTTAACTTCTTGTTTTGCAGGTCGTCGGAAGGATAGCCGATATGGGTCGTCGCTATCACGATGCCGTCGAGCTAATTGGCCGTTTACAAGCGGAGGTTGAGGGCCAAAGGAGTAAGGCGCAATCAGAGGGCGCTCGTGCCGAGGCCGAGATGGAGAGAGCCCACAATGCTGAAGAATTGAGATCAGTCGCCGAGAAGAGGGCAGATGCAAGTGACGACGCGCTTAAATTGGCCCAGGAGGTGATCTCTAAATTGGAGGCTGGGTTGGAAGAGATGAAGGCGGCGAAGAAAGCAGCCGACCTGAAGGCTTCCAGCGCATTCGATGCTGGGAAAAAATCTGCTTTGGAGGAATATGTAGATGAAGTCCCCAAATTTGAGAATCGGGGATTTAAACACGACTGGCTCAAAGCCCTTGCTGCTACTGATGCGACATTGGCTATGCCAATTCCATACGAGCAAGTGGATGTTGAGCCGTTGGAGTCTGACTCCGAGAACTAATTTGGGCGGCTTTTGTTTTTTTGTTTTAGGATTTGCATGTAATTTTCAACTTTTTATAGCTTTTTGTTTAGTAATTTTCATATGTAAAATGGTTACAATTGTGCCCAATTTACGTAATGAAAATTCATTTTGTAATTTGCTGTTACTAATGAACGAAATTGTTTGGTTGCTATTTTGGATAAATCGTTTTGTATACTTGCCGACTAGATGATTAGGCCGTTTAGATAGTTAGGCCGTTTAAAAAGCCAAAAATCAGCACAGGAAGTGGCTGTAGCACATGTCAATCGGCATGGGGCCAAGATGCTTGGCCGGTTAGATTAATAAATCTGCCCTTGCCCCAGCCAGTGCATGGACTTCAAGTCTCCCATAATTGCCGTTTAGATAATTAGGCCGTTTTAACAAGCCAAAAATTAGTGCATGAAGTGGCTGTGGCACATATCAATCGGCATAGGGCCAAGATTCTCGGCCGGTTAGATTAATAGATCTGCCCTTGCCCCAGCCAGTGCATGGACTTCAAGGCAGTCTCCCATAGTTGCCGTTTAGATAATTAGGTCGTTTTAACAAACCAGAACTTAGTGCATGAAGTGGTTGTGGCACATATCAATCGGCGTAGGGCCAAGATGCTCGGCCAGTTAGATTAATAAATCTGCCCTTGCCTCAGCCAGTGCATGGACTTCAAGGCAGTCTCCCATAGTTGCCGTTTAGATAATTAGGCCGTTTTAACAAGCCAAAAATTAGTGCATGAAGTGGCTGTGGCACATATCAATCGGCATGGGGCCAAGATGCTCGGCGGTTAGATTAATAAATCTGCCCTTGCCCCAGCTAGTGCATGGACTTCAAGGCAGTCTCCCATAGTTGCCGTTTAGATAATTAGGCCGTTTTAACAAGCCAGAACTTAGTGCATGAAGTGGCTATGGCACGTATCAATCGGCCTCCGTCGTTTGGAGATTGCCAAAAACGTTAATGAAATTGCCTCGGGGTCGCTGCATACCCACGAATAAATGGGGTGATTTCGCACCAGTAGGGCCACTTATTCTTATTCAGATTCGATTTGAACTAGCTTGGGGCGAGGGCGAATGTCAAACAGACTGTTCTTCAACAGCAGAGGAGAGGGACGAACGCTGGCTGAGCTAGATACTGCGATGAATCGCAGCAGCGAGCCTGCGCGTACGGGAGGAATGACATCCAAAGAAAGCGAAAAACGTCAACTTCCAAGCCGTCGAAGCAGATCACCCCGAAGAGAGAAGCATCAATGGGGAAGTTCCCCGTGACCACGACCGAGGGATGAGTCAGACGCGACGCCCCGACCATTGAGTTTTGCGGTGTTCGTGGGGAATAAACCGATGACTGAGGCAGATTCCATCGTCAATGATCCGGGTGTAACGGTCGAGTTCACTCGACAGATCTTTCCACCGGAAGTCCAACAATCGATGGTTGGACGACGAGATTTGGAAGTGTTTCGAGAAGGTATTCATGGGGCGGTGAAGGGGCTGTACACCGCCTACAAAGTCAGCATGCGTCTGCGCGCCACGCGGCGGGAGATGGAGAAAATGGACGAACGGGTCCGCAGTTCGGAGGCTCGTGTGAAGAAGGCCGAGGGCGAGCTTAGGGAGCTTAGGAAGGTTAAAGTCGCCTATCCACATGCGGCGGGTCAATCTAACCCGATCGTGGACGAGAGGGTGACCCAACGGCTATTGAGTCATGCCATCGCCGACCGAGATACGGCAGACATGTTTGCCGCACAAAATGCGAGGGCCAAAGGTTACGAGGAGGGCTTCCATGCTGGTCGGAAGGTTGGGATCGACAAAACGAAAGAGACACTTGCTGAGGAGGTTTGCCGATGCGAGAATCGGGGTTTTAAGCATGGTTGGATCGCGGCTCTTCAGGCTGCGGAGGCTCTCCGAACAAAGGGTGTCGATTCCAACTTATGTGACCTGGATCATCGTGATCATTTGCCCTTTGCCGCCTTTGAAGTTGAAAAGAGCGATGATGAGGGCGACGCCGAATAAAAATATTCGTTGTAATGTTCAAATGCGGATCGCATCTAGAATTATGTATTTATTGGTTGGTCGAATAAAAAAGAACTTTATGTTCAATGTTTTGTTATAATTTTTGTTCGGCGCATATGTGCTTGCTTGTGTTTTCTTATATACATGTTTGAATAAATGTATTTCAGACGAGTAAATGAACATTGATCGGCCTGATTTAATCGACATCATTGTGTTACGCACGACCCGAAGGCTTAATCGGCCCAAAGACGTCATTCGCCGATAGAGCTCCGAATCCCGAGACTATTTGGCTGGTCGTGATATCCACGAAGGGCGCTCCGAATCCGGAGGCTTTAATCGGCCAATCGTGATATCCACGAAGGGCGCTCCGAATCCAGAGACTTTATTGGGCTAATCGTGATATCCACGAAGGGTGCTCTGAATCCGGAGGCTTTAATCGGCCAATCGTGATATCTACGAAGGGCGCTTCGAATCCGGAGGCTTTAATCGGCCCAAAGACGTCATTCGCCGATGGGGCTCCGGATCCGGAGACTATATTTGGCCAATCGTGATATCCACGAAGGGCGCTCCGAATCCGGAGGCTTTAATCGACCCAAAGACGTCATTCGCCGATGGGGCTCTGGATCCGGAGACTTTATTTGGCCAATCGTGATATCCATGAAGGGCGCTCCAAATCTAAAGGCTTTAATCGGCCAATCGTGATATCCACGAAGGGCGCTCCGAATCCGGAGGCTTTAATCGGCCAATCGTGATATCCACGAAGGGCGCTCCGAATCCGGAGGCTTTAATCGGAACATCTTTGAACTAGATTCTGTGGTAGGTGAATGAGAGTCTTTGTATTACAGAAAAAGAGATGTACATGGCGAACAGTTCGGAACAAGCATCATGTCCCACAAGTCGGGCTAATGATAAAATTTGCGTAAGTGTGTGGAATTCCAAGGTCGTGGCAGACTCCTTTCTAACATGTCTTTGAGCCGATATGCCCTACTCCAGCGATCGAATCGATCTGATAGGGACCATCCCAGTTAGGACCCAATTTTTCGTCGGCCGGTTTCTTGTCAGCTAGGAGCACCTTCTTCAGGACAAACTCTCCTGGTGTGTAGCGGCGCAGCTGAACACGTTGATTATACGACTTTGCCAGCTGCTGCTGGTATCGTGCCATGGACGCAAGGGTTCGGTCTCTTCGTTCTTCGATTAGAATCAAATCCAAAGCCAGCATTATGTCGTTTCGGCCCGTATCAAAAAATTGCGACTTGAGTGTCGGGTGGCTAATCTCCAGGGGCAGGATTGCTTGGGTTCCAAAGCATAGGGCAAACGGCATTTCTCCAGTCGATCTTCTTGGTGTAGTTCGATGAGCCTAGAGTACACTCGGCAATTCTTCGACCCATTTGCCTTTGGCTTTCTCCAGCCTCTTCTTGATGCCGTCCAAGATGGATTTATTAGAGACTTCGGCTTGGCCATTGCTTTAGGGATAAGCCGGCGTAGAAAAGTAAGGTCAAATACCATAGTTGCTGCACAGCTCTCGGTATACGCCACAATCAAACTAGGTGTCGTTGTCTGAGATAAGAGCTCTGGGAATGCCAAATCGTGTTATGATGTTCCTCCACACAAAGCGTTTAACGTCAGCATCTCAAATGTGTGTTAATGCCTCCGCTTCGACCCATTTCGTGAAGTAATCTGTTGCGACGATTAGGTATCGCTTGTTCCCTGGGGCTCTCGGCAATGGTCCTACGATATCAAGCCCCTACTGGGCGAACGACCAAGGACTGGTGATAGAGTTCAACTCTTCAGCAGGCAGATGGTTTAACGGGGAGAATTTATGGCACTGTTCACACTTTTTTGCATAACACTCGGCATCCGCTCTCATTGTCAGCCAATAATATCCCTGCGTTATAGCTCGATGGGCCAAAGAGCGTCCGCCAGAATGGGCACCACAACTGCCTTCGTGTATCTCAGTCAGAAGCTCCCCGACTTTGTCCGGGTGCACACATTCCAAATATGGGCCAGAGAGTGACTTTTTATAAAGCCTTCCTTGCGGATCCAAGTAGTATCGCATGGCTTTGTTTCGCAGCTTATGTGCTTCTTTCTTGTCCTCTGGGAGTTGTTTAGAAGATAAGAATTCAGCAATAGGATCCATCCAACTTGGTGCAGATTCTATAACGTTGATTTGGACTTCCTCCGAAGGGCCACTGCTTGGCTCTGGGATGAATCCTACTTCGATGGTCCGTTTTATCTCTGAGTTGATTGCGGAGGCTAGGCAAGCCAAGGCATCTGCAGGGGTGTTCTGATCACGTGTTATCTGGTTCAACTCATGATGGTCAAATTTTGCCAACAAGGAGTTGGTTGTTTTCATGTAGGCCGCCATACGGTTGTTTCTTGCCGCGTACTCCCCCTTTAGCTGATTAATCACCAGTTTTGAGTCGCAAAACACAAGCAGACGCCGAGCACCCAGGATATGCGCATTCCATAAACCGGCTAAAAGGGCTTCGTATTCGGCTTCGTTATTTGATACTTCGAAGCCGAGCTTGACGGCCTGCTCAATAACTGCGCCGTCGAGGGTCATGATTACAACTCCGGCTCCACTGCTCCGCTGATTGGACGATCCATCACAATACAACTGCCAGATGTCCCCAACATAAATCCTCTAGTTCGGCTTCGGTCGAATTTTATCTGACTTGAAGTCGGCAAGGCCCCCAGTCAATTCGGCAATAAAGTCGGCAAGC
Source organism: Camellia japonica (assembly GCA_030407325.1). Taxonomy (NCBI): domain Eukaryota; kingdom Viridiplantae; phylum Streptophyta; class Magnoliopsida; order Ericales; family Theaceae; genus Camellia; species Camellia japonica. The sequence continues at coordinate 19,506 of JAPPVO010003190.1, forward strand.
ACCTGTCCCTTGATTGAGGTTCTAGGTAGAAATTGAATATCGTACTGGCCAAGTTCCAGGGCCCACTTTGAAACACATCCAGATGCTTCCACACTGCGTAATACTGATCGGAGGGGATAATCTGTTAGCACCCCAATGCTATGCCCCTGGAAGTAATGCATGAGCTTCCTTGCCGCCATAACTAGGCCTAGGATGAGTTTTTCTAGCGGAAGGTAGCGCGTTTCGGCATCAAGTAGCCTGTCAACTTCCTCAACAACGGCGGCAGTGTGCTCTGCGGCCAACCGCCGGCTTTTCTGAATGATTGGCTTATACTTAGGATTGACATTCAAATGGTGCTGTGAAACTAACGGATCGATACCCGGCATCTCGTACGGAGTCCATGAAAAGACATCGAGGTTGCTGAGCAGGAAAGATATTAGCTGCTGTCTGTCGGCCTGATTCAAGGAGGCGCCGACCATAAAGAACTTGTCTGGGCTTCCGTCGATTTGCACTCGTGCTAAGTCTTCTGTTGCCTTTTCGTTTGGGGGCCGCCCGACATCGTCGAGGCTTTCTCGATCCGACAACTCAATGGAATTCACCTGTAGTTCCTTTGGCGTTTTCTCAGCAAGAAGATAACATGCTTGTGCCGATTTCTGGGAGCCACAGATTTGCTCAATACCGCGTTTTGTCGGGAAGTGGAGCAGCTAATGATAGGTGCTGGGCACGACTCGCATAGCATGCAACCATGATCACCCCATGACGAGATTATACGACGACGGCAGTCTGACAACCAAGAACCCCACATCCACTGTTCGGGAACCTGCTCGAACGGGAAGTCTAATTTTTCCCAACGGGTACTCTGGATTGGCGTTGAAGTCAAAAAGTGGATAAAGGGCCGGAGAGAGATCCGATTCGGAGAAGCCCAGTTTGGTGAATGTCCTGTAGTACATAATCTCCGATGTACTTCCTGGATCGATGAGTACGCGCTCAACTGTGAATCGATTTACGCGTAACTCAATTACTAAGGGATCGCTGTGGGGCAGTGTTACTCCGGCCAAATCCGAATCATCAAAAGTGATAACCTCGGCTTCATGGGGCCGTTTAGCCGGAGTGAGTTGCTCTTGAGGGTTAGACTTCGACTGAATCGCGCGCACCGCCAATGACATTGGCAGGCTGTATATCATGTGGATCATATGGGACGAATGTGAATCCTGTGTCAAGGCTGTTGCTTTAGTTGGGTTGCCTTTTCGGACGTACGGTTGTAGCCGGCCATCTTGTACCAATGTACTGTCGTACAGGGTGAATGACGGTGCTTTGAATTTCTCGAGTAGGACTGCATTTGCGATCCGTCGTACAAAAGGATCGTGTTGACCGTCATCCAAGCTGTTTCTCCTTCGCTTAAGCCTTGTACAGGGACTCTCTTCAGAAGAACTGAAAATTTCAGATCATCCCTCCTTCTTGGGCTCCGAGGATAATGAGTCGGAGTTGTTATCAACATCTTGTTGTCGGGCTCAAGATCGTCGACCAGCTGCCCTCTCGGGTCGTTCCGGGCTTTGGTATGCAGCTTGTTTGGACTTCGCCACCTCCAAGGTCAAATCCCAACGAAGATGTTCGTTCTCTACAATGATGCTTTCTAATCTTTGTTCGTTTTGCTTTGCTTGTTCCAGGAGCGCTTGCAGTGCTTCGTGCTCCGAAGTCGAGGGTGAGGCGAAATTTAAGGCACGTCTGGCGGCGATAGTCTCTGTTCCAAGCATGTTGGTTGGAGTGGTTTCATCTTGCGATATAGGATCGACAGTGACTGTCAGAGGATCTTCCGTCACGCTTGCCATGGATGTGCTTGAGTATTCCCACAGACGGCGCCAGTTGTGGAGAAGTGGTTTGGAAATACTCTTCTGATCCTGGGGAGCGCTCGAGATCCGCTGATAGTCACTTGAAATGGGATAAACACTCCGGTCGGGGGTGCCGGAATTAGCACTCCGACAGATAAGTCAGTCTCTACACTCGAGAATACTTGTGTTCTAAGTTAAGCATAATAATTCTCACATACCTCATTCTGGCTGATGTTTCTTCTATTTATAACTTTTCTTCTTTGAGCCTCGGGATTAGGTCCATCCCCCACCTCATATTCGGCACATTTTATAATGGACCGATCCCTACTTGGCCCCTCGCTTAATCGGTTATTTGGCCGAGTAGGGTTGGATTTCGAGCTTTCGAGCCAATTGCTGAGTGCTTCGAACCTCGACTCTACCAGATTCGGCTATCCGGAACCTCTACGACTGCCGAATCTCGGCCCCCACAGTATCAATTTTAACGAGTAAATAGCAATCTCAATCAAACAATCAAAGACAAATCAACACAACAATTTAACGTAAAAAAATCACAATTGAAGCGCCTCCAATTGTGATAAAAAAAACCACAGGCAAAAGCCATAAAACAATCCACTAAGAAGACATAAAGGAATTACACAAGTGTACTCTCAATTACCTAACGAATCCACGCCCGAATTGAATCGACCCCTATATGCCTCTTCCAGCCCCGTCTTCACCTCGGAACTGACTTGCCCAACATTGAATCCACAAAGCCGATGTTGAATTACGACAATGAGCCACTCCAGAATCCATCAAAGTTTCAGGCCCGAATTCCACGGAATCCACCGAAGAACAGCACTCTTTTTTGTATTGAACAACACAAACAATCCTTTGATGTATACTTTTCAAACCAGATTTAAACTCAAACAAACATCAAAGAAACTAGTAAAGAAGCTCTAGATATAAACCCTAATATCCAAGAAGAAGATCTGGAAGTCGTAACCCTAAAAATAGATGAAACCACATATTTATAGAAAATTGATCTGCGATCCCCGCTCGAGCGCAGGAATGGTTGCTTGAGCGAACCTCGCTCGAGCGTAGGAAAGTTCGCTCAAGTGTAAAATCCCAACTTCCAGTACTTTTGCAGACAAGTCAAACTTCTGGAACCAAATATTCTCCGCTCGAGCGGACAAACAACTTTGACTGCAAATTTGCTTTTTACTTCGAGGGTGCTGCCCAACCCCGCCTGGGCGTTGTCCTGGACCCGCCAAGAGGCGTTGCCCCTTGGACCCCCGTGAGGTGAACGGACAGCTCGATCCCCAACATAGTCAGCGAAGTGGCAAACATGAAAGGATTAAGATCACAAACTCCTCTATATAGACACAATTTGGATTGGATTCGCCTCTAAAACTCATAACCTCACTGAAATAAAAAAAAATGAATAAAATTACAACTGAAAGGAGTTTTGTCAAACAGGATTGCCAAGAATAAAAACCTAATAATAACAAAAAATTATTTGAAGTGTTAATTTAAATATATTTATGAAATCATTAAAAACTGTTAATTGATTTGATGATTTATTGATAAAATGAGCTATTTGTTATGCAATTATAAATTTGAAGGAGCGTGATATGATTTTTAAAATAAAATAGGACAATTTATATTTTAAGCAAATCTTAAAGGGTGTATTTATAATTTACCCTAAATAATTTTATGAAGGTCCAAACTATAGGCTAAGCCAAATCCAACAGGCTCGGCCTGATCCTTTGATAAATAAGTCCATAACTAATCACATATAAAAATAAATAAATTAAAAAAAAAGTTGGATTCTTGTGACATTGGAATGGGTTTGACAATCAACGAGGTCAAGAAATCTTTTGTGACCCCAATTGAAGTACAAATGCCATGACCAAAAAGTGTTTGATATTGAAAAAAATATAAATCAAAGTTCTTTGGACATCCCATTCATAACCAAACTTAATCTTCCCTTTTCTTTTATATTCTCTTCTTACTCTCTTTATTTTGCATCTTCATACTCACTCTTATTTTTGCTTAAATTCGTTATTCTTGTATTCTATTTTATATTAAAATTAACAGTGAACAATGAAAAAAGATGTTTCTAGGCAATTATTTATATAGAAAATTTAAGTTTTCTATTCATGTTCATCGTTTTCGGTTATTGAGTTTACAAAATCTATTTAGAAATTCAGTACCAAACAAATTACATTTATTCAAAAACTTGATTCTAAACAAAATTCATATATTCGGCATGTGTTTCCAAAATAATGGTCATTGTTTAGTAATATCCAAACAGTTTATGTTCGGTTCTGTGTTTTTGAACATTTTTTTTTTTTTTCATATTCCAATTCCAAACAAAAAGAACTATCTAGTATTGTATCTGATATTACATATGTTCCAATTTTCTATTATTTGGACCTGAGTATCCGCACATACTTCATTTGTTCAGCACCAAATATTCGAAGCAATTTCATAATTTGGAAATTAAGTATCTGAACATATCTAAGTTGTTCGGCATTGTATCTTGATGGAATAGTTGAAACCAATTTAATTTGTTCGGTACTAAATATCTAGATGAAAATGTTAAAACTAATTTTTTGGGCTAACCCAATTGGCCAAAATTCATATACTTTACGACAAGATCAAAATTCCTACCCTAGTTGGTGGTCCTTCTAGAGGCCCGATTGATCCGTCAAAACTGATCGACCTGATTTAATCCACCCGCTTTTAAGTAGCTTAGATAGTATGAGTGGACAAATGCGGATGGAGATTTTCCAAATCCGCCTATGTTCGAACCGATGATGGATGAGAGGCCACTCAACGTAACCCAATCTGCCAACCCCCTGAAAAAAAAAATATTAGATTTTTTATGCTTTGTATGTTAGAAAAATGGCATTTTGTTTAGTAATAATATTAGGTATTTATAAAATATGAAAGTTTGGCCTTTATTTTAATTATGAAAAAATAAAGAATAAAAAATTTTGGACCCAAATAACTCAAAATAGTAAAATATTATTTCAAAATAGTTCAAAAAAGGCATAAAATGGTAAGTCCAAACCGCCAAATCAATTCTCATCCATCAGCCAACCCGCACAGCCTGTTCAACGCACATCTGAGAACTAATCGAACAAATGCGGATTGATTTTTTTCAATCAACCTAAGTTTGGACGGATGACGGATGAGAGGCCACCCAACCCAACTCGATTCGTGAGCACCCCTAATGTAAGCCTTACGTATTGAGATTCTATTACTCATTTAAACGGAAGCTTAAAGAATTTATGAAATTGGTACTTGATTGAAATTATAAGAAATCGACTTTCACCTATAAAAAACAAGAGGCCAAAGAGAGATTTAGTGATTTAGTATAAAGTACATGGGAGCAAAATATAGTTTACCCTTGATTTATATATACCTACAAATAACTCGTACCTAAAGGCACTGCCCATTATAATCTAGCCCAATCTAAATTAACCTTCAAAATTTGAAATAGAAAGGCTCTAAATCTTAATTGTATGATCTAAGCCAAATAATTTTGCAGACGACCGTTAGATCTTCCCCTTGGAACTAATTTGAGCCATTCAAATGTCCACATAGGACAAATGTCTCTAACACATTTTCAAAACTAGCCTTGTTTTGTTATATATGTGTTATATAATTGTTTTTGAACCACAATTTTCTTAGGTCATTTATAAAATAAATAAATAAATAATAAAAATAAAGGGGCAGTTGCAAACTAATCCCAATAAGTAGACTTAAATACAACTAACTAGGTCTAGCCTAATTAGCCACCATGACTCTCCTGAGGGTTAGTTCTAAACGGGGGTCATAGATTTAACTCTCCATAAGGGGGAGTTGAATTAGGAGGCAAGCACTTGGTGCTTCACAAAGGCTAGGAGGCTAACTCTCTTATGATGTTAATCTAACAACTAACAACTGACTTTCACCGATACCAAAAAAAAAAAAGTAGACTTAAATACCATTAAGTCCTATTAACTTTTTGAATGCATCAATAGGTCCTACAAGCTCTCTTTCATCTTCTCTTCTCTTTTCTCTCTCTCTCTCTCTCTCTCTTTATCTCACCACCACTGTTGTTATTGGATGCCAGCACGGTTCACCAACTATCTCCACCATCATCGATTTATACACTATATTACATTGTCTACCACAATCGTTACCATCATCGTCCACCTACCATCACCACCATCGTTATTCGGATGCCAGCACCATTTACTAACTATCTCTACTATCGCCGATCTATACACTATATTACCACTGTCGCTGATCTACACAACCACCATATCACTACCACCACCTTTGTTTCGAATGGTGAAATAACATAAAATGACTCTAAACAATGGTGATTCGCTAAATCTCTCCCTTTCTCTGTCTTTCAAACCAGATCTGTTGCAAACTAGATTCAGATTTAGATTTAATTTTCAGTAATAAATTTATCAATCTCTTTTGTTCTTTGTGTATGTGTAAGAGGATGGTGAATGAGTAAGGATGATGGATATTAATAAATAAATTTACAACGATAAATTTATCAGTCAGGACTTATATATAAATAAGTCTAGTCAATAGGATCGGCCTGTAAGTGCCTTATAAATAAAGGTTATTTTGCAATAAACAATCTTTATTAAGAGATTACTAGTCATTAGGCCTACAATCAAGAAGAGTTCCTTACTAAAATAGTTTGGCAAAGCTCTAGACCCAGCATGATAATCTCTTAAAGACATGAAAAATCTAACGTCTTGTGCTATCCTCTTAAACAAGATCGAAGTTATCTAGTGTTAATTGTAGCATTACCAAATAGTGTCATACATTGAATGTAATTGATGTTTACAATGGGAAGAGAGAGATCGAAAGTGGTCCCAATGCTCTTCGATGCAACAATCACACATAAAGAACTCAAGTCGCTAACATAGATCACCATCAAACTAAATCAATTGACAAAGAACTCAAAGCCCATTGAGAATTCAATTGGTCAGAAAAGATGGCTTCCAGAGTTATCATTGTGGCGTAATTTTAAGGGTTTAAGGTTTGTTGCCATTAAAGCACCTACATGACTACTACTATCACTACTGTAGTGTGAGATTTAAAGGGAGAATGAGTTGTGGCAAAAGAGAGGAGAGGAAGTGGAAGGTGATTCAAGATTGGGGTCGTTAAAGTGGGAAGGGAGAGGGGAAGAATGTAAATGAGAAATGTTTGAGAGGGAACAAGAGGACATTAACGAGGTAAGGGTAACCCAAGTAAACTAAGTTGACTCTTCCAGCTTAGGTTGGTCATTGCATATTTTGCGTTACTCTCATTAATAACAAATATCGATGGTAAGGCGTTCAAAAAATCAGCCAAACCATAAATTGGTTTTGTTCAGTTTTTGAGGGGAAGATGGTTTGTTTCTTGTTTGAAAAAATTGAGAAACATTGCCTGTTTGGTAACATTTACGTTTTCAGTTTATATTTACAAAAATTTTATAAACTGGTTTTTGTTTATTTTTAGAAAAACATAAACTAGAAACACGTTTGGTTTAGACAAAATGTTTAAAAAAAATTAAAAATATAAAAAAGAGTGAGACATGGTAAGTAGTGGCAGGTGGTGGGTGGTGACGAGTGGTGGCGGCGGTAGACGGTGGTGGAAAATGATGGCGGGTGGTGGTGGCGGAAGACGGTGGTGGAAAATGGTGGCAGAATACGGTGGTGGAAAGTGGTGGCAAGTGGCGGGTGGATGGGTGGTGGTGGCGGAAGATGGTGGTGGAAAGTGGTAACAAGTGCGCGTTGGTGGCAGCGGAAGACGGTGGTGGAAAAGGTGACGGGTGGGTGGATGGTAGGCAGGTGGGTAGTGGATGGCGGGTGGGTGGTGGTGGTGGCGGGTACGTGGTGGATGGTGGTGGTGGTAGTGGGTGGTGGGTGACGATGGCGATGGGTGAGTGGTGACGGTGGCGGTGGTGGCGAGTGGGTGGTGGGGTCGTGGTGGTGACGGTGTGGTTTAGCGTGTGCGTGTGATGGTTGGTGGTAGTGGCAGGTGGTGGTGGTGGTGTGCATGTGGGTGGTGGATGTTGGTGGCAGGTGGATGGTGGGTGATGGTAGGGCAGGTAGGTGGGTGGCGAGTGGTGGGGGTGGTGTGTGGTGGTTGGTGTGGCGGGTGGGTGGTGGGTGGTAGGTGGGTGGGGTGGTGGTTGGGTGGTAGTGGCGGGTGGGTGGTAGGTGGTGGGGGTGGTGGTAAGTGGTGAGTGGTGGTGACGGTGGGTGACGAGTGGGCGGTGGGTGGTGGTGATGGTAGTGGGTGGTGGGGGGTGGCGGTGGGTGGTGGCGACGGTGGGTGGTGGCGACGGGGGGTGGTGGGTGGGGCGGGTGGGTGGGTGCTGGTGGGGTGGCGGCGGGGTGGGTGGTGGTGGCGGGTGGGTGCAGGGTGGTGGTGGTGGTGCGTTTAGGTAGTGGTGGCAGGTGGTGGGAGTGGTGGCGGCAAGTGGTGGTGGGGGTGGGTGGTGGTGGCGGAAAACGGTGGTGGAAAATGGTGACGGGTGATGGCTAGTGTTGGGTGGTAAAAAAAAAAAACTCAAAACTCAAAACGGAAATACATTATTTTTTAGTTTACATTTTTTTGCCAAATTTATAAACTAAGACCACTAATTTATAAATTAAAAATTTACCAAACAAGTTTTTATTTGAGTTTTTAAAATTTTTGTAAATATAAACTGAAAACGTAAGTATTACCAAACGGCACCTTAAGATTTGATTTATGATTAAGACTCAAAAGAACCTAATAAAACCGAATTGAATCATTTGATGTTTCATTAATTTTATTATGTATAAGGTGTTCCACAAGATACTTACTTTTCTTATCATTGACTTATTCTAACATCAATCTCATTCCAACATCAATCCGACATCATATTTTCAAATTACTTTCTCTTTGTACAAAAATGTGTGCATAATTTTTTTTATTATATTTATATGATTTTCACACTTCTTATATTATTAAAAATTACATTTTGTAGTAATTATTAAAAATTATGAAGAATTTGTTTTGTCTTTACATATTTTATAAAAGTTAATATTCCAAAAGTTTGAAGCATACTTGTGTAATTTTTGAATTACTTGTATATGTAGAATCAATTTTTGTTACTCAAGACACAATGATAAATTTTCTAACCTATAACTATGGAATTGAACTAGAACTAAACTGCTTCTAATGTTTGATTCTAGTTTAGTTGTAAAGGTTTCACGAATTAGTTTGATTAGTAAATTTTTCAAATTGTAGATCTGTTTGATTCGTGGAGAGCAGATTAATTTAATAAATAAACTAATCATTTTTTGAATTGTGAACATCGAATTCTAGTAAACCAATGTAATGCTGCTAACGATCTGATAAAAGCAATTTGCAGAGTAGCTTGTGGTTTTTGATCTCTCATGCACACAAGTTTTGGAAAAATCTTGAACTTGCCACTGATAAAATATGTTCATAATTAACTAATCTCACAAATTACATGGCCACTAGTTAAAGATTGGGTTGTTGTAACATTGCTTGGTGATTTACATGTTGGATTGGAATTGGAATGGGTTTGACAATCAAATAGGTCAAGCGATCTTTTGTGATCCCAATAGAAGTACCAATGCCATCACCATGCTGAAATATGCTTTGTGCAGTCCTGGCCATGTTTAATGACATAGTTACTATGGACCTAGCAGGGTGATGACGGTGATTAATCTTAGCAGTTGCCTCGTTAAGTTTCTTCCATGAAAAGCTTATTAGGGCTTTAATGCGATCTCGTGCTTCTTCTTCTGAAATTCCTTCCTTGATCATGCAACAATGTATGGATTTGGCCACATCCCCTCGCTCAATCTCATCCTACAACAATCAACACAATGTAGTTAGTCCGCTTAAAACTATGATCTTCAATACTCAAGTCAGTAATGTTATAATACTCATATTTGGATATCATTCTATGTCATATTTTATGTGATACTAATAGTAAGAAATAAAATAAGAAGTGGAATTAATATGATTTAAGTGCTACATCAAATGAGGCCCAAATTTACATTAATATTTTGGGTAGGCTAATTTGACTTCTTGTTTTTGTTCTTGTTCTTGTTCCTGTTTTTTTTTTTTTTTTCATGTTTTGAAAAAGAAAAAAGAAGGATATTTAGTAATAAATCTTATACTCATGACTTATGGACCATTAATCCCATAAACATTCTTATGAACTTATAAGTCTTATCTTGCATTAAAATCTCCCAAATAAAACATATCTACAATAATACATATATTAGAATGATGTCCCATTGTCACATTGAAAAAAAAAAAAAAAAAAACCACACACATTTGGCAAAAGTTTAATAAAACAATACTGTCACATTTTAAGAATGACACATTTAGTAAAAGTTTAATAAGATAATCTCCTTATCACATTTTAAGAAGAATAACACATTTGGTAAAAGTTTAATAAGACAATAGTGTATGCATTAGAATGATTTCCCATTGTCACATTTTAAAAATGACACATATTAGAATGATGTCCTATTGTTACATTTTAAGAATGACACATTTGCCAACAGTTTAATAAAATAATAGTGCACAAATACAGCATACCCATATTTGGAATCTCTAAGAAATATAGTGAGAGGACCTCGTAATGCACCTTTTCAAATTCATGTGACTTTAGTCTACAAGAAAATTCATGGGACTTTCTAGTAACAAAATATATATTTATTTTTGTGTTGAAAATCATTTTTAAAAATTCAAGAACTTTTAATTCTCTTTTTTATACAAGTCATTTGTTTTAAGAAAAATTCTTCAAAAATCTCTTCTTTTCTTTTTTTTCTAAAGAGAGAAAAAAAAAAAAAAAATACTAAGCAACGAAAAAAAAAGGCTCTAAAGATTTGAAAGATTTTATTACAACCCTTTTGTGAGAGTTAATTGCACATGTATTATAGGGTGCACATTACCTTGGAAGTGCCCAAATCATCGCTTAGTCGGGTAATGAGAGATGCCCAGTAAATTGTATCAGAACTAATCTTCAATCCATCAAGAGAATCTAGAGTTAGGGGGAACCCTAGCATCAGGTAAGCATGGGTTATTGCTGCAGGGCCACCCACGGAAGTCCATGAATTGTCCAAATACTCATCCAATGTTGGAGTGTACCCACTGTAGAACCACCTTGCTTCTACTAAATATGATCTACAAAGATTCGTCCACTGCAATTTCACATTATTAATTGTCATTAGTTTTGTTTTAATATCATAATAATTACATCAAATTGGATAATCAAAATTCAAAACACATATCCTTAAGCCTAATAGAAGAAAGAACACCATAGTGGAGAATAAATAACTTAAGAAATAGCCTGTGATAGAGAAAAAATTATTTAATCTTTATCTTTGACAAAGATTGATCATCTGATCTCTCAGTTAAAAGTATACATAAATAACCAACTGATCTGATCCAGTTGATTGTCATTAGTTGAATACAATAAAAGGTTTTTGAGGGGGAAAATTCGATTGTCCATTACTACCTGAAAATTTTGATCTCAGCCGACCAATTATAGTTAGCTACGTTGATAAAGTGGGATCTAAAATCCCACCTTTCAATGTGACATACCATGAATAATTGAGAACCAAAATTTACATGATAGTCTGGAATCATCAAATAATTACATGTGATCATTATTGCACAAAAAGACCAGATGCATTATTAAGATAAATAACGGAACTGTCCATCTTCAAAATTTTACCTGTTCCTTAATGTAGGACAGAACATCCAAGCCATGGTTTTTGAGAACATCATATGCAATTTCATTTCCAAAGTTGAACATAGCCAAGTAACATATCTTCATGTACTCTGGGAGCTCCTCCATGGCCTTAAGGTCCCATCTGTTGAATTAATTAAGACAGAGAGGTACATAAAATGCTTGAGATTTATATAGTTAATGAAAAAAATTAACAATTTTTGTTGTTGTTCTATATCATACCGATTGACTGCATCAGTAAAATGTTCAAGCTCATCTAGCGATCCGTATATATCATACATGTCATCAATGGCTGTTAGTATGCAGACGAATTTAGTGAGGACTTTCCTGCATTTGGAGAACTGGGGCTCAAAAACTATTCCCATTGCCCACAAATAATTCTCCATCAAACGATCTCTAGAAAACTTAAGCTTTTCTTTGAAACCCAAGTCTCTCCACCACCTAATGAATCAAAATCTTCAAACATTTTAATATTTGGACTAAATTAAATAACATTATACATTGACAAATCAATTTCACTGGTTGCACAAAAATGAATTACAAAACTATTGGGCTCACACTTGGCTGTCTGTTTTCTGCAAGGTTTATAAATATGCTTGAAACTCACTGTCTTGGTGTCTAATGGTAAGAAATTTCGTAAATATCTGTTTATGTATATTAATTTCTTAATCATAATCATCGATCTTTGATCCATCAAAGTAAGCATTTGTGTCAGAGTAAAGCTTACCTTGATAATTCTTGAACTTCTTGCTGGTGTACTGATTGCACTAGATTGTAATCCAACTTTGCAAACTTGAGCAAAACAGAGGGCTTTGAATCCTCCATGAGACAGAGATCAATGGAGTTCCTTGCTTCTAACCTTGGCATCCTCCAATGGATTGGGATTTCCAGTGACTGTTTCACTTGCTCACCAAGTTCAATCCCCATCTTCCCAAATGATGAGTTTAGGTGTTTTGTGCTGAAACTATAGGCTTCTTCGAAGTCATCTTCACCATCCATTCTAAGGTGTGTAGCCTCATACAAACTCACTAGTCCTGCCACATCCTCCCTCAAGCTGTCCATGAATCTCCCACTTCCATCTTTGAATTTGTTGAAAACATCTGGTTTTAATCATGATTCCAAAGTTAAAAAAGTTAGGGTACTTAGGTGTAGGTCCTCAACTTATTATCTAATAGGGGCTATGAAAAAAATTTGTCATAAAAAAAGTTATTAATTGTAAGTTTTAACGACAATTTATAAAAATCATGACAAAAAAAGTTATTAATTGTCAATTTTTAACGACGTATGTAAAAAATTGTCACAAAAAAATTATTTTTAAAGACAATTTTATCAAGATTTATTTTCAATATGACTTGATAAAAATTAAATTTAATTATTATGACCTATTGATAGTTTAGCAAAAAGTTATAACTAAAGGACCCATAAATAGAATAACAAAAATGTTAGAGGCCCAAAAATTTTACCAAAAATTTTATCAAATGTCTCACATGGGTGTGGCCACACCCATGTGAGACATTTGATAAAACTTTTGGTAGAATTTTTGGGGTGTCTAGCATTACTCATAGAATAATTATCTGCCTATGCCTCTATGGGATAGTAGATCCTATGTCTTCATATTTTGTCCTATTGTTTCAAATTCTCTGGCAACAACCATGTTTAAATATTGGTAAAAAATTCTCTGCCTCTGTGTCTCAATTCACTCAATCATCTTGGATCATATGTTGAAATTCTTACATAATTCTACAATCGACCATACTACGTAGCTCGAAACGCGGCTCGACACCAAAACGACGTCGTTTTGGTTTCGAATTTTTTTTTTTTTTTTCCCGTTTTTGTTGCAGATCAGGAAGAAGAAAAAGAACGGTGAAGAAGAAGAAGAAGAAGAAGGGGGGGCTCTGCAGATCGAGGAGAAGAAGAAGGGGGCTCTGCAGATCGGGAGGAGGAGGGAGGAGAACTGGAGGGGAGGGGGCCATAAAAATCGGGGGGGCCGAAGGTGGGGCTGCGCTGAGCAAGCTGCGGCGGGGCTGCGACGGCACGATCGGGCAGTGGCGGAGGTGACGAGCTGCGACGACGGCGGGAGCTGCGACGACGGCCCTCTCTCCTCCTCTGCGACGACCTCTCCTCTCTCTTCTCCCTCTCTCCTCTTTCGAGCCAGTTTGTCGAGCCAATTTGTCGAGCTGCGGATCATTTTCGTTCTACAGTTGTGGGTGAATTAAGACAAAGAGACTGGGTGCATTTAGCTTGGTTTTGAAAGATAATTTTATAAAAAGAGTTTAAAATTTTAAAAATTTATTTGGTTATATATTTTGAAAATAATTTTTAGAAATTTAAAAATCAAAAATTTATTTGATTTTGAGTTTTTTAAACTAATTTTTTAATTTTTTAATTTTCGTGTTTTGTTATGTTTAGTAAACTTTTTTTTTGTATTTTTCAAAAAAACTTTTTTTTTGTATTTATGTTAATTTTTAATTTTTATTTTTTAGATGCACCTACTCTAAATATACTTTTTAATATTTCTTAGTGAATTTTTATTTAGGGTTTTGTTAATGGCATTAAATGAGTATTAATTGCCTCCTGTAAGAAAAAACAGTGAATTTATGGTATTAAGAAATGCTCATTTTATGGTTAGACCAACATACCCTTTTTGATATTTCTTTATTTTTTTTTATCCACTTTTCTTTTCTAAACTTTTTTTTCATTTTCCACATGTGCTATGAGTTACTCTTTTGATATGTCATAACATATTTTCCCCCAAATTAAAGAAATGCATGCAATAGTAATTTTCTTTTTAGTAACATAGACAAAGTAATAGTTCAAGATAATGAGCTCATTTGGTGAAATTTATAAAATTAAAATTGTTGTAAGGATTATTAGCTTGAAAATTTTATAAATAAATTGTAAATTTATTGGGTGCAACTTTGATAATATGTAGAAAAAAAAAATTGAACTTGTGTGGTTAAATAAATTAACACATAGTTTTTTGTTGTATGAATTTTCAAAAGTATTGTTCATATGATTCAAATTTATTAATTAAAAAAAAAATGTCAACAAAATTAAACTGTCAACTAAAAAATAAATAAAAAATGTAGAGAAATGTAAAAAAGGGTAATTTTGGTCTAACTGCAAAACAAACATTCTTGAATACTTGTTAACAAAATCCTGTTAAACAGTTTAATCATTATTTTTCACTTTTTAGATTCATTCATAATGGTAAAAGGTATCAAACTTCTTTGTCCAAGCCAAACAATCACATAACACCACTCACTATCAAACTCTCTTCATAGGAGTTGAATCCAATACCGGATAGTGTTAGACAATTACTAGGCTAAATATCCTAGTTGATCCACTCAATCTAAATACACTTAAAAATTATAAATTTATAAATAAAAAAATTAAAAATCACTACATAGTAACAAATATACAAAAAAAACTATGAAATTTATTAAAAAAATATTTTTAAAAATCAATACTTATTTTGGGAAGTTGTTTGTTTGTTTTTTTTTTTTAACATGTAAAAAAGTAGAGGTGATGTGACTTAAATAAAAAAATAAAAACTACTTTTAACCTTTGCCAAAAGATACCTACTAACAAATATAAAAAAAAACAAATACGTTTTTAGATCCAATTAATCTAAATACACTTAAAACATATAACACATTTTTTTCACTATTTTCAAAAAATATATATTAATTTGAAATACAAATTCATTTTATTTAAATTTTTATATGAATTTGCAAATCATTTCTTTACAAAGTTTCATCCAAAAAAATTCGATTAATTTGAAAATATGATAATACATTACATACTTCAACATAGATGCAGTTTAAATAGAGATAAATTTTGTTTGAAATAGTTTTGGGAATAGAAATAGATTTAGGGTTGGTTTGGGAAGTGGGTTAACTTTTTGACTTTTTGACTTTTTTGACTATTTTAGCCTGGACTAAAAAGCTTGGTTTGGGAAGAGCTTTTTGGCTTTTTTTTGTGAGAGAAGAGTATAATGATTATGGATTGAATGTGATGTTTTGTTTTTTTGTGGCTAAAATAGCCTATTTTGTCTTTTGTGGTTAAAATAATAAAAAAAAACCCACTTTAGTTCTTCCCAAACGAACCCTAAGAATAGTTTTGGGAACAACGATAAACAAATGAGCTTTCAATTTTGGGCTTTCAAAAAGGGTTTTATTTTTGTCTTCTCAACTTGAAAGAATGTTTGGACTTATTAAGTCTATTTTGGAATTAATTTCAATGATTTGAACCTTTTACATTTTTAGACTTGTTGAGTAAAATATTTTTTCAAAAAATATAAATAATTGGATATCGGTAACTATATATTCGAATCATATCTGTTTTACAAAAATAGACGACGAATATAATTTTAAGAATAACTATTTATTTTTTGTAATATAAATTTGATTCAAATATATAGCAATCGATGTCTAATTATCTTAATATTTTACATTAATATTTTATTTAACGAATCTTAAAAAATGAACAATTTAAATTATCAAAACAAGACCTACGATAAACTTCAAAAATTTCTCAAACTCTCTCATATTGAAATCCTAAACATGAGCTCCACCCTCAAAAAAAAAAAAAAAAATCATTTTCAAAATTCAAACCAAACACAGGGACAGTTTTTGAGATAGATAATTCTCATCCGTTTTTGAGATGGATAATTCGGGTGAGGCTATATGCACACACCTCACACTCTCTCCCCACACACTTAATGAGAGGTGTGGTGGAGAGAGATGTGTGTGGGAGGATGTGTATAGAGAGTGTTAGGTGTGTGTAAATAGATTTTCTCGGATAATTCTCATCCGTCAAACCAAACACAGGCACAGTTATACCAAATTTTTTACCAAACAAATGACCAAATGTCTCACATGGGTGTGGGGCCCGCAATTTTGTGGACCCCACACCCATGTGAAACATTTAGTCATTTATTTAGTAGAAAATTTGGGACCTCTAGCATTTTTCATTAATAAAAGTGAGTTATCTTCTCTCGGGACCTGTATAGATGTGATGCTATGTTGTGATGTGACAGTTTCTTGGTGGTGCCACAATTGGCTATACATTTAAGTAGTGTTTTGGGAAGTTGGTAAAAAGTTAGTTTTTGACTTTTTATCAAGTTTTTTGACTTTTTTGAAAGTGATTTGAGAAGTTGGTAAAAAGTTGACTTTTTTGATTTTTGGTTTAATATTTTTTAAAAATGTCACATCATTCCAAAATGACTAAAATATCCTTACTTTTTGATTTTTGAATTAATTAATTAAAATTTTCTAGAGGATAATTTGGTAAATTTGGGGGTGGCGTTTTTGGTCTTTCCAAATAAGAGTTGGGGCGTTTTTAGCAACTTGGAATTTTTGGCAACACACACAAAAAGCTGCGTTTTTGGTGTGTTGCCAAAACAGCACTAAGAAAGGGGGAATTACAAATGTCTTTTTTTAAGATGAATTTTAGGACAAATTTTTTTTAAAAAAATATGAGTAAAAATTATAATTATAAAGTGATGAAGTTATAAATTTTATTTATACAATTCAATACATGATTTACTTGTATATCTATTACTTTACAATTATTTCTTCTACTCTTTATTTTTTTAATATTCTTCCTAAATTTTAAATTAATGATAAAATTTATATACATTAATAGTAAACTTATAAACTTATCCATTAACACGTAAATATTTTGTAAAAACTTGACTGATATGTAATTTCCCCTTTTAAAATATTCCTTTGTGCATGTGTATAGCATATGTATCTTGTTATTTTTTATTTTTTTAACATATACGTATTTTGGTAATAAATATTATGTAATTTTCTAATAAAATTTTGACAACTTGTGATTCATAAATAAAATTTTGCATTTTGTAGTAGTAATATGTATTTGTGTGATAATGTTACATATTTTTCATCTAAATATTATTAAACCACAATATATATGATATTATCAAAAATCTATATTATTTTATTTGTAAATCACAAATTATAATCAGACCTTGTTTGGAAACAGACTATTTTAATAACTTTTTGACTTTTTATGAGAAGATGTGCAAAAAAAAAAAAAAATAGAGAGAGTGATATGACAACTTATAATGACTTTTTAACTTTTTAGATAAAATAATTACTCTCCAAACGAGGCCTTACTCTACCAAAAAGCTACATAACCTGTACCTGAGCTAAGTAAATTTCTATTTTATTCTTTCCTTTGTCTATTTTTATTTACTTTTGCTACTATTGCTTTCGTGGGTTTATTCCCAACAACTATCAACACCATACCTGAGTTAATGGGATAACCATGTTGTCTTAGTAGCCGAAAATGCAATGCAGTTGTGTAAAGATTGCCACTAACAATGGGATTAACATGATCACTAATAGCCTCCTCTATCTCTTCCTCAAAATGGTAAGACACTCCCAACCTTTGCATTGAGTCAATGAGCTTCAACAGACTTGAATGGTCTCTAGTAGATTGAAGAACCCTTTTAG